>JACEGR010002315.1:0-132870 GCA_014170235.1 Listronotus bonariensis | reverse complement strand
GGTTTTAATTTTAGTTTTATTTTAAAAATAAGACACGCGAACAACACAAACATATACCTGATACCATGGCCGACGAGAGGGCGTTAAAGGCTGTACAAACTACCGGGGCCCGGACTGAAGGGGGGCATTCGCGCAGGATGAAAAACGTAAATAAAGCTATGAATATAAAAATGTTGGTGAGAACCTTTTTCTCTTGCTCTTTAACTTTTTAAGGGTAAATTTTTATTGCTAAGGGGGCTCGTCACTTTTACTTGTACCAGGGCCCGGCACGGCTTTCGGCAGCCCTGTCTGATACTGTTGGCCTAAAGAGAAACACTTTGGGCAAAATAAAATATCTATTTTGGAATTTGCGAAAAAAAGTTAATTTTTGGGTCCTCCCCCAGACAAAATTAAAACTTTTGATTGCAAATCCTGCATTTGTATTTAAAAGAAAGAGATTTTTTTGCAAAATATTAGGATTAAAATTTGATTAAATGTACGAAAAAATGCAAATAGAAATATTGCTTTTATAATTTTTATTTTTTTCTTGGTATAACCAAAAATTAACGTTTTTTCGTAAATTTTAAAATGAAAATTTTCTTTATCAAAGTGTTCTTCTTATGGGCAACAGCATTTGGTATACAATGTGTTACAAGAGGACAAATGGACCAAAAATATTGGAATTTTTACGCGTTTTTTTTGGGAAAATTGGTCGTATGATCAAATCTAATAAATACAAAATTTTAATCCAATTGGTAATATACAGGGTGAGCTATAACTGAAAATATGAAAAATGACCAGGAGTAAAGTACCTCTATTTTTAAAAATAGCAAAAATTGTATAAGGAAATGTTGTGGAGAATTAAATTTGATGTCAAAATATAAAGTTAAAGAATTTAAATAAAAAAACGGCAATTTTTAACATTATGCATTAACAGTTTTTAAAAGAATTTGCTTAAAGCAACGAATTTTAAAAAATATTTATTAATATTAAACTTGCCTTGTATAATACCAATTGGGGTAAAATTTTGTATTTATTAGTTTTGGACCATGCGACCAATTTTTCCAAAATATCGTTCTAAAATTCAAAAATTTTTGATCCAGTTGTCCTTTTGAACACCTATCCTGAGACACACTGTACGATATATGGTGTCGGTCCAATGTCTCATTTTTAAGATATAATTATTTGAAAATCGTGGTTAAAAAGTTCAGATAAAGCTATGTCCTCAAACCCCTAACTTCTAAGCTACAGGGTGTTAAAATCCATGTCCATAAGAAGTTTTGGGTAAATATTTAAAAAATGGTACGTCCCACTGCATTTTTCTAAAATAAAAATATTTTTTTTTAAATTCCAAATTGGGTTAGAAAAAATTTAATTTTCTAAGATTTTTTTAATTTGATGTAGGGTTTATGCGTAAATAGATACATACATTTCTCAACATGGTCATTTTATATCGCTTTTACGGGCAAAATCTGAAAATCACCCTGAAGCTCCGAGATGGATCGCAATAGCCCTAAACTACCTTCACTACAGTTGTTGTTTTAATATTACTTACGGTTTCTGACATACCCCGTAAAACAATCGAAAATAAAACACCCTATACCAAGGGTGGCCAACCGGTCGATCGCGCCTATTAGTCCAGTCGATCGTAGCAAGGTCAAAAATATAAATAAAATTAGGGCCGTGCCTACCGCGTGGTGCAAGGTACCAGAACACAACGCTGCAGGGGCGGAAAAATGTGAAAATGAAAGGCGGAAAGTCGAAGAAAGGGCAGAAAGGGCGGGCGGTAGTAACCAATGATTGTGGTTTTGAAAAAATGAGGTTTGTTTTTTTGTTTTTTTTTGCTCTAACATAGTATTAAATAAGGAAGAAAGGAGACAATGGGAGTTGAAACACTGTTAAAAAAGTACAAAATCGGGGTGAGGACTTTTTTTTGCTCTACAAAAAATTTTTTCGTCGAAATCTGAAATTGGTAGCTCGCACTGGGTGTCGTCACTAAAAAGTCGATCTTGGGCCTAAACAAGTTGGCCACCCCTGCTTTATACAGTAATAAAATGTAGTATTTTATATTAGTAATAGGAATTTAAAAAAAAAATTATCGGTTGTAGAAAAAAAATCCCGTTGCCACCTGGATGCCATCAAATAAATATTTATATTTAACAAAATTTGCATTTCACTGTCATGGATATTTATAATTTCCATTTATACAAACATATCTGTTAAAGCAAAATACAAATAAAAAACCAATTAAAATATAATTGAGCACATAGTTAGTTTTAATATTTATTGCAAAGCCAAAATTATTGTCAAATTATTTTTGTTAATTACTTGTAGAGGTTTTAGTTAAAATAATCGGAAAACCGACATATCCAAATTATTTAGTCGCTTTTAAAACATTTATTACTTTTATTTATTACCCCTTATAATTAAAATACCTTTAAAATGATTTTTTGTGTAATAAATATAAATTAAATTTTGCAATAAATTTAAAATTATTAATTTGTAAAATTAAAGGGGAAATAAATATATTTTTTTGGGACCGTTAAGAAAAATGCTGATTTTTTAATTGTTAACGTAAAGATTCTTCGCTTCTAATTTATACACTTTATATGTGTCTCAAATCCGACCTCCCTTGGAATATTGTTCTCATATCTGGGGCATGGCGTCCCCCACAACCCTAGGCATTCTTGATTCTATTCAAAGAAGAGCTATTCGTCTCATTAATGATCCTTCAATTACAGAAAGGCTTCCCTCTCTTCCCTTTTTGCCCATCGTCGGGCTGTGGGGGATTTATCGCTTTTTTATAGGTATTTCCATGGCTTCTGCTCTGAAGAATTGTCCAGTATAGTTCCTCCACTCACGGTTCCCAACAGAGAAACTCGTGGTTCCGCGCGTATGCATCCCTATACGGTCCAACTGGACAGGCCCCGAACTTCTTACTTTATTCGTTCTTTTATCCCTAGAGTTTCTAGATTGTGGAACCTGCTGCACGCGGAGGTCTTTCCTTCCCCCAAATCTTCAAGTATTTAAGTCCCGTGTCAACAAAATCCCTCTTACCTCGCTCAAGATACCCACGGTACGTTAGTATTTAGGCTTTTAGCCTTGGTGGTTTGTCCAAAGATAAAGTACTATCTTTTGGTATATAACATAAACTGTAACTTTTTTAACAGTTTGTCGCATTTTTAACAATAATTTAGCATTTTAAATAAGCAAATTAAAAATTTATAAAAAGGACTCTTTGTTTGACCTCCGAACAGTGCGGACGTGCGTAGAGGACTACAAAGTTCTTCCCGGAGTGGCGGCTAGAGGTGTCGTACGAACGTTTTTTACCTTCGGGGATCAAGGAAAGATTCACGCTAAATTGACGGCATCTTTCTTCTGGATCTAAGCGCTGTGAGCGAAGATTCCTATACGCTGATGGTATCCTGTTTGGTGGTGAACACGAGGTATTTCTCAAATGGCGGGAAATGGATGGGCGTGCCATGGGAACTGTCAGTAGTGAAAGTGAAGTTTATACGTAACACCAGTAGCAGATCTTGGTTTGACAGTCGACAATTTATGCATTGCATCGAACGTTGAATTATTTGTTTTCTTTTTGAATTTCTGGGAGCTACGACCTCGATTATCCAGATTTTTCGCCGACGAAGCCCTGGAAAGCATAGACCGGAAGGGGGAGAGTGGTGCACTGGACCTGAAGGGACCAAAACCAAGAAAAAAAAATAGAAATAGAATAGAAAATTTATAAAATGAATAAATAAATAAAATAGGGTAGATGTACCATTTGTGGCCACATTGAGGTTTATAATTAAATTAAATATTCAACTCTTACTACAGTGTTATGAAGTATATTTATAGGAGTTTTAATATGTTGTCACATTGTTAACTGTTTTCTCTACAAGTTTAAAGAATAGGTTAAGAAATAATTAAAAAATATATTTGGACGCGTGTTGTACCTTGGCAATTTTTATTATTTCTTATAAGAATTTCCACAAGACGGTGATACGAAAATTGTTAGTTATTAGCTAAAAAGTATATTATTCTCTAAATGTTTCTAATATATGCTACTAAAATAACCTTATACTAAGTAAGAAATAATACATTTACAGATAATAACCCAAAATATGAATAAAAGAGGCTATGGTGCATATGTTTTTACTTTTGGCCATGGTAACTATTGGTTTATTAATATGGTAGAATATTCACATGTATATTATTTAGTTATTATTGAACGGGGTGGCGCTTTTTTGTTGTCCCTCCAGAGTACTGCTAAAGATAATTGTAGTTTCACTATAGACACCCAGAACAATGCTAAATATTTGGTCATCAGCTTGGACGGTCGCTTCGTCGAATTTATGAAGCGGGTATCCATCGAGTACACACGTAAAGAGTACGAATAATTTGCCGCTTCACAAATTCAGCCAAGCCAACGTCCAAACACCGTGTGCCGCCGGTCACCCATCCAAGTTATGGGCGCGCACTTCACTGCTTAACTCCGGAGATCGACGCTTGCCGATACAACCGGAACAGCCACGAGCGCGCCTTGGTCCAGAATTAAATTCTACACCTTTTTTAAATAACTTTGTTAGATATAGAGCCAACTAACCTCACTTTTTGATATTTTAATTTAATTTTTAATAGTTATCTTCCCAACGGACGCCTCTGAACCAAATGATTTTATTGATTTTTGGTTACTTAATAAGCAGAGGTGATTGCCAAAAATTTTTTAAATAATTTCAATTTTATTTTTCTTATGTGTCCAACTTTTGGCGGTCACTGTATATGTCGTAGAGTCGTAAAAGTGGTTTTAGTTATCACTTGAAAACAGTTGGAGATAGACACTATTTGAAACGTCGTGTATCAATTAAAAATAAAAGACAATAGAGGTCCAAGGAAGTCCAGTAATACTGAAAAACCTGTATACAATTATTTTAACACATTAATTTTTTAATTTATTAGAAATTTATTTTTAACCCTTAAAAATAAATAAATCGTTAAAGAAATAACAATAAAAGAGTTTAATTTAAAATGACTAACCTTTTGATCCGAAGCAATTTACGAATCTAGTTCAATTCACAGTAATTCCTTTTCACTTTTATGCAAAAATATAAACGCAATGGCCGTTGAAAATACCAAACCGTGGCAATTTCAGCTCCATAGTTCGTTAATAAATCCAATTTTCCTGTTTTCCTCACGAATTTCCACCGATAAATTCAACGAACAGCGTCAAATTTTCCGTAAAATTTTCTTCGGCTGCAGTCGTTCCGTACACAGACATTTTCAGCGTATAATTAAACCTTTATTTCAGTTTAATATCCGATGGTTAATTTTATTATTTCCCATTTTATTTACCTGACTTGCCCTTTATTTTTATTTAGTTATCCTTAATCATTACCATGTTTCTCGTTTCCATGTTTAGATACTTTAAAATACGAAGTACTTTTTGTACACATTTGGCGTTAAGTCCCTGGGCCACTAATAAAATTCACTTATTAAATGACACTTTTAAAACTTTTTACGGGGGTTCCTTTTGACGAGTCTACCAGGAATATTTACATCGCCATATATGGAAGCGGCTCTTGACCCAGCCTGTCACTGTCAAATGTTTCGGTTGTCGGACTGGGCGAACGCTTCGCCTTTTGTCGGACAAGTTTATCACAATGTTTTACGGGCAATTTTTAAACATTCTACCAAAAATCGTAAGTGTTACAGTCACGAAACCATAAGACCCATAGACCTGTTTTGGGTATCGGATTGGGCGGGTTTCGTAGCTGTAACTTTTACGATTTTTGGCACAATGTTTAAAAATTGCATGTTTAACATTGTGGTAAACTTGTCTGACAAAAAAGACTCATTGCCCAGTCCGACACCTGAAACATTTGATTTTGACAAGCTGGGTTAAAAGCGCTGCATCCATTTATGGAAATATTATTCTTACATAAATTAAATGCCTAGATAGAAATAAACAATTAAACAACCAAATTTAAAAGACATAAATGACATAAACATAAAAACTTAACACTTATGTTTATTTTTTTAAACGGAGCATTTTGATATTTAATTACTTAAATTGTAGTAGGTATTCCTATTCCGAAACTGACTAGGTACCAGTTTAAAAGTTGCAAGATACAAATGGTGGGTAATACCTACGCAGTTCTACCCATTATTTTAAATGATTTTAACATCATCTCTGCTAATAATAATAAGAGAAACAGATATCCTATTAAAATTTATACAAAGGGTGATTCAAATTGATTGATCTGAACACCACTGAATGCGTCAAAGACAACATAACATTTCTAAGGACAAAATATAAAAAAACAGTCAGGAAGCAATATTCGAACAAAAAATGGGTTAAAATAATTCAAGCCTATTATAAAAACGGCCAATCCAGAAATAATTTTGTGCTTTACGTAAATTTTGGCGCACAAAATCGACCTTGTGGAATTGGAAAATCCAAGACAGATTGTTGAAGTGAGAATGCATCCTCAAAAGGTGACTATTTAATGTGCCTTTTGGTCTGAAGGCGAAATTGGTCTATTTTTTTGAGGATCATGCGGAGATCGCTGTTACGGTTAATGGCGTTCGCTATTGGGAATTCAAATTAAGAAGCACAGTGTTGCAACTCGGTCAAACAGCTGATAAAAATGGGTATCTAGATTCAATTTGGCGAAGAATATTTACAAAAATTACCTTATTACTTACTTAATTTCATTAAAAAAATTGGGCGTCATTGTCTGACAACCTAAATAACAAAGCAGGATAATAGTCAGTGTTTCGAGAAACTTTATATATAGCCATAAAGCGTAAGTTCTTCGTTATTTAGAATTAAACGGCAGATGAACCAAAACTGACTTCGCACGTTTTGCTTTATTTCTGAATTTTTAACGAAATCCATGATGGCAACCACTTAAACGCTTAATACTAGTTGTAGACTAACTATTTTTTTATTTTTTATTAGATTCATTCCATAAATCATAAAAATTCTTTAAAAAATAAAATATTAAGTGTAATAATAGAAAGCAAAACTTGATTAGAAAATGTCATTATGTTCTAAATTTGCAACTACAACGTTGCCAAGTCGCTTCATTTTAGTTTTCAATGAGAACATGATAACACGGAGTATTCGAAAATTTCTGGAAACGAATTACGTTATGCCACATGAGCCACGGAGGCCATTAACTTGATATTATCTTCAATGCCTAATTTTAATAAACTACTCTCAATGGAAAAATAAATACTTATTAATAATTTTTAATTTCTTTATTTTATTTAACTCTTTAAATGTGGGTACTCAATTTAAATCACCCTTTATTTTAAATTTATCTATGCTAAACTAAAAAACTGGCAATATCGCCGATAATAACACTGAATTTAGAGTAGGGTTTTACCCTGGAAAACCGAATTTTGTCCAATTTGGTTTAAAACTCCCCGAGATACTTGAATGTTTTTCAGACTTTTTGGACTCACTGTATGTAGGTTTAATATGTTTGTTTGTTGTAGAAACTATATAAAAAATAATAAATTTTATGTAAAAGTAATGGTTAGGGGTTGTAACCTAATGTCAATAAAACTTACGAAATTAATTTCTGCGAAACTAAAAATCTGGCAATATCGCCGATACTAACACTGACTTTAGAGTAGGATTTTACCTTAGAGTACCGAATATCGTCCAATTTGGTTTAAAACTCTCAAAGATACTTGAACCTTTTCAGAATTTTTGGACTCACTGTCTGTAGGTTTGATATGTTTTTATCTTTTGGACATCCCACGAACGCATATGCCTAAATACCAGAGTGCCGTGGGTGTCAGGTTATTAGATGTTTAACCCATCGTTCCCCTATGCCGTCAACTATATAGAAACTATATAAAAATAATAAATTTTATGTAAAACTAATGGTTAGGGGTTGTAACCTAATGTCCAGAAACTTACGAAATTAATTTCTGCGAAACTAAAAATCTGGCAATATCGCCGATACTAACACTGAATTTAGAGTAGGATTTTACCCTAGAGTACCGAATATTGTCCAATTTGGTTTAAAACTCTCAAAGATACTTGAACCTTTTCAGACTTTTGGACTTACTGTCTATAGGTTTGATATGTTTTTTTATCTTTTTGACATCCCACGAACGCATATGCCTAAATACCAGAGTGCCGTGGGTGTCGGGTTATTAGATGTTTAACCCATCGTTCCCCTATTCCGTCAACGCTGTCCAAGCACTGAAACATGCAGTTTTTTTGTTATAGAAACTATATATAAAAAAAATATGTATAAGTAATGGTTAAGGGTTTTTACCTAATGTCAAGGAAGTTTTCATTTTGAAACTATAAACTAATTTATTTAATAATGTGTAAAATGCTTTGTTACCCTTGTTAAACTCATTTTAATAATTAAAACTTAGGTTGATTAAATTTTAACAGACAAAGAAGGAAGCTATTATTTAATTGCTTTATAGAGGGTATTCTTGTTTTACCACAAAATGGGCTAAAATACAAAGATCAACTATGAATACTTATTTTATGTAGAAATAAAATAAAGTTTCTTAATTATTGCTAAACCTACTAAAAATGTACTGAATAAATAATTTATTTTATTCTTTATATTAAGAAAACACATTTTTTTTAAATAAAAGTGTTATGTGTTCTTTAATGTACTAGGAAAGTCAAAATTACAAAGACGTTATTTTAACAAATAAAAATACGATAAATAAATATTTTTGTAACTATCCAAATAAATAGCATGATATACAGTATTTTATGCTTTATTTGTTTTCTGAAAGATTAAATTTTAAAAAAATATGATTTGGCTTTTCCCAAGAATGAAATTAAAAAGTTTATTTAACATTTTAAAAAATTAAAACTTTTATATATTATAAAGAACTATTCTGCTCTTGCAAAAAATAATAAAAGTTATGATTACTTAAAAAAATTAATGAAATATTTAATATTAAGCTACTTAAAATACGAAGGTTTCTCTAAACAAAGGTTCATTAGCTCTCGGTTGAAATAATTTTAATCCAATAAAATTAAATCTTAACAGATGGCAGGCGGGAACTGGGTTAATGGTTGCGCCTCAAAAATGTGGTAAATAGTTTACTAAAAATGTGGTATATAGTTTACCTAAAAACTTACTGATAAAGTTGTTAAAAAAACTGAAAAAAATATTAAAAATGAAATGGACATTTTAGAGTTTGACATTACTTTAGAAAAATTAACTGGTAAAACATACACCTATTAGGTATCTTAACAAGGTAAAAAGAATAGTACAAAAATTTTAGCCATATTATATAGTATTTTATCCTTTATTTGTTTTCTGGGACATTAAATTTAAACAAAATATTATTTGGTTTTTCTTCAGAATAAAATTAAAAGTTTATTTACCATTTTAGAAAAATTAAAACTTTTATATATTATAAGGAACTATTCTGCTTTTACACAATATAATAAAAGTTATGAGTTCTTTAAAAGAAATAAAATAATAAAATAATTAATATTAAGTTAATACTGTAAGTAACTTAATATTAAATAAGTACTAATAGGTGTATCTTTAACCAGTTAATTTTTTTTAAAGTAATGTCAAACTCTAAAATGTCCATCAGACATTTCATTTAAAAATATTTTTTCAGTTTCCTAACAAGTTTATCAGTAAGTTTTTAGGTAAATTATTTACCACATTTTTTGTAAACTATTTACCACATTTTTAAGACGCAACCATTGGCCCAGTTCCCATCTGGCGTCTTGTTAAGATTTTATTTTATTGGATTAAAATAATTTCAACCGAGTGCTAATGAACCTTTATTTAAAGATTGAAACCTTTGTATTGTAAGTAACTTAATATTAAATATTTCATTTTTCATTCAAAGTTTTAATTTTCTTAAAATGTTAAATAAACTTTTTAATTTTATTCTGGAGAAAACCCAAATAATATTTTGTTTAAATTTATGATATACAGTATGTCCACGGATGGACTTTACAATATGACAAATGGACTAAAAATTTAAATGCTCAAGAAAGTCGTGTATGGCAACTACTGTTGCATCTTAATTAAATTTTTGACTCAATATATTTAATATTATATTGGTACGGAATCCGAATAGGAGGCGACCTTCACCAATCTGTTTACCGAATAAAAACTGTTTATTAATAAAGATAGTATTTAAACAAAGGTATCGGCATAGGGTTGCCTAAAAAAAATAGTTCTAGGCCATATTTAATTAACAAAATAACTCTAATATTTTTGACACACCTTGTATAATGGCAACTCCTATATTTTTAAATACGTACGTATGCTAGTATATATATAAAGTGAAGAACCATTCACTTTTATATTATATCGCAGTGTCGGGTGAAAAATACTGCTTTCAATATGATTTTTATCATATTTTTAGTCCCTGCTGTATATATATGTATATATATATATATATATATATATATATATATATATATATATATATATATATATATATATATATATATATATATACATTTTAATTTAAAAATTTAAAAAATAACCACTGCTTTATTAATAAAATCGAAGAAACAAGATATACTAACATATTTGTACTGCCATGTACAATAAAAAAATAAAAATTGACATTATACCGGGTAATTTTAAAACTTCTTTTTTATTGCTCATAGCCTTGACCGAATTATTTAAACCTATGGCAATGTCTTTGTTTACTAATTATCTTTAATATAAAACAATTTTTATCCGGTAAACAGATGAGTAGAGGTCGCTTTCTATTCGGATCTTAGACTATATACCTATGGACTAAGGTAAGTTGGGTTAGATCGTCATATTTACTGCACCTTTTAGAGACACCCAAAATGTTGTATGGTTTTTATTATAGCACCATTTTAGATAAAGCAAATATTTTTATAGGAAATAACTTTTTCTTTAAATATTACAATTAAAGGTATGATAAAGTGGATCCATGGGCACACTGTATTCATTACTTTCTCACTCGGTCAAATTTGAATTTTCGAAAGGCATTTCAAAGACAATTAGTCCGGCGTACAAGTAGAGATCGTTAAACGGAAATAACGGGATTCTCGAGCGGTGTCGGAACACGTGTTAAGATGATTTGTAATAGGCACTCCAGGGCCATAATAGCATCGTTAAACAAATGCCAGTTGAGCTGCCAATGGCCCTTGCAGAAAGCCCTTTGCTTGTAAATGTCCTGCAATTATGCTGGTAATGTTTATTATTATACAGGGTAATTATAATTCATCTGTAAGCCTCATTACATTTGTTAAAGACAATATAGTGATTTCATTGTCAGTTATTTACATTGATATATATTGTTTCAGAGATGTGGACTGTTTCGTCATATCTTGTTGTTCTTTCTTTATACCTTTAAAACAAAAAAAAAACAAAAAATTACGTCACAGACGTAAGTCTAAGAGAAATCGTTAGTAATTAATCAATTATCTACAAATGTCGTAACATTTTTTAATATTTTAGACATCTCAAATATTTTCATTGGTTTTTATGTAAAAGTTGGGTAAATACAAAAATTATAAGTGTTAAGTCCCCATGTTCACCTTGTAGGTTATGGCAAAAACTAAAAGGTATCGAACAAAGCTAATTGCACAATCTCAATTTTGATTTCTGAAACAAATTTGGTGCTGAAAGGAAATCATGGCTAACTTAATTCGTTTTAAAAATCCAAAGTGTTTTTTAAAATTTTGTCAATTGGGTCAGGCACTTTTAGCCTTTCTTGATATTCGAGCTAGAGAAAAATGTAAATAAAAAGTTTTTGAGATTTTTACGTAGAATTTAGTGGCTAATCCATAATTTTTTTACTTTTGTTTTAAAAGTATAATACTAAGTTGGCTTGTTACAATAAAGTACCTTTCATATTTTATCATCAGTTAAAAGGTCTTTTTAAAAGCTATAAGAAATATTAATTCATCAGTAAGCATCATTAAAATTATTAAAAACAATATAGTGATTTCATTGTCAGTTATTTACATTCATATATATTGTTTCAAAGAAGTGGACTGTTTCGTCATACCTTGTTGTTCTTTCTTTATGCCTTTTAAACCAAGAAAAACAAAAAAATACGTCACAGACGTAAGTCTAAAAAAATCGTTAGTATCAATCAAATATCTACAAATGTCGTAACATTTTTTAATATTTTAGACATCTCAAATATTTTCATTAGTTTTTATGTAAAATTTGGGTAAATACAAAAATTATAAGTGTTTAGTGCCCATGTTTCGAACTAACCGACTAGCCAGACCTATTTTACTTTACTGTGAACCTGTGCTAAACCTGCAACTTTGGAACGCATGTCATCCGTGCAGTATGTTGTTCAAAACGATTTTCAATGTTAACTGCTGTTTTGTGATTTTAATATACGATTACTGTAAGGTGTTAGTATGTTTCATATAAGTCGTTAATATTAAATATGCCGCAACGATATACAGACGAGTCACCACTGACAAATCTGCATTAAAACAAAGCCCATAATAACCACTGGGCTCTATCCTGAATCCCTATTATAATTACCGAATATAAGTTAGCTCTGCAACAACTAAATTGAAACTATATATCTTTGTTGTCTCAAGGTGGGTAAAGTGACGTCTTTTATACAGAACTAGCAATGGACCGCGCTCATGAGCTTTTGGAGGTTTTGATTTAGGGTGCTGTTGCACTTTGGTAAATTACTTTAAAGTTTAAGTTTACTGGGAAAATATAATTAAAATAAAGAACGTATTAATTAATAAACATTTTTTTAAATAAACCGACTTTAGAAAAATAAATAAAACCTACTAAAAAGTTAAATATAATAAATTTAAAAATAATAATTTAAAAAATAAAGTCTGGTTATACCATATGGTATTAAAGTATAAAAAGGTTTTGCTTATTTGGTTATTAACATTTAGTAGTTTAGCGCATAATATGTTATTACCTGCTTCACATTTTTCATTTTTTTTTAATTTATCATTTTTAACATTTTAGTAAGCTTTATTAATTTTTTAAAGTCAGTTTGATTAAAAAAATGGTTATTTTTCGCTTTTTAGTTTATTATTTGCTTTCTAATTTATTATTATTACTAATAAATAGGTAAACATACACTAAAAAACACTACCCGTGCCTCTTTAAAAGACTATGTTAAAAATCACAATAACGTGTAATTTGATTGGTTTGAAACGGTCATGCAAAACTGTCACATGGGGGGGGGCATGGTTAGTTTCGGCTTTTAATTTTTTTTTAATTTTTCTAATTATTAAAACCAAAAAAAAAAAAGATTTAACTAACCATAACCCCGCCCCATGTCAATCAATCAAATTGCAGGTCCCTGTGCTTTTATGAGACCACCTGCGCAAGTGCACTGTTTCAAGTAAAAACAGAATTTTAAAAATTGGTTCACAAACCCCGGAGTAATCGTGTTCTTTACTTTTTGTTAATATATCTAATATAATAGTGATTTCTTTTGCAAAGGTAACGTACAATTAAAAAGAGTAAATGCGCAGTTTTAATTGGTTTAGACCATCTTCTTTCCACGCTTTGGTAAAATTCCCCATCAACCTTTTAAATTGGTACAACGTGTATAATATTAAATATATCACGCATGTTTAAACCACCAAAAATTTCGACTACGGTGACATTTTCATTAAAATTTACAATTGTCAAGAACAAGAACTCGGTCTTAATTTCAAATTTGTAAGAAATGACATTAGTCTGGGAGGTAGCAACTTCGGGAAAACATAATTTTAGGTTGGCTGATTTTTTGATATGTTGTTCTCCGATCTCTTTCAGGTAGTTTCTTGCGCAGTCTGACTGGCGGTAGCGGTTGCGTTGGCACCCTAGCTGTGACCTTGACATTTGGACCTGTCACCTTGACATTTAGAGCTGTCACTGATATGTCAAGAAATGCAGACCTTGGTCATATATTATCGTTTTAAGTTTTATCAAAATATACCGAGCGGTTCAGAAGTTAGGAGGAGGACGACTGTATAATTAGCTATGATAAAAGTGTCTGGCAATAAAAAAATGTATGTTTGGTAAACTATTTGGTATCTAAAGATAAGAAATTAACAATAAGGTTTCTTAAAACGTTTTTAAAACCTTATATTATTATTTGTACAGGTAGGATGCGAACTAATAAACGCAACCACTACCGCCAGCCAGACAGCCCAGGGTTTATCTAGAAGAGAAGGAAGAAGAACATATTAAAAAATTAGCTAACGTTGCTACCTCCTATACTACATGGTTTACAAGAAATAAGTATACCGAACGTGCTTTAAAAAATACATATTTTGGCCACGTTTTAAATATACCCTCTAGAAAATGGGATAAATATCTTTTGTTGTCCATAGTGTTAAGAAATATATATGTATATATATATATATATATATATATATATATATATATATATATATATATATATATATATATATATATATATATACATATATATAATATTGTATATATATATATATATATATATATATATATATATATATATATATATATATATACAGTGTGTCCCCGAATAGGTGTTACAAGAGGACAAATAGAACAAAAAATTTTATAACTTTAATACAAAATTTTGGGAAAACTCGTCGCATGGTGCAAAACTAACAAATACAAAATTTTACCCCAATTGGTATTATACAGGACGAGTAATAACTAAAAATATGAAAAATGCCCAGGACCTAACTACTTTTATTTTTTAAAATAAAACAAAATTGTATAAGTTAATGTTGAAGAAAATTAAAATTTGTGTTAAAATTTAAAGTCAAAACTTAAGAGTAAAAAAATGTAGTTGTCATTTTTTTACATTACGCATTACAACTTAAATAATGGGCAAGAGAAAGCAAAATTGTAAAGAAAATTTAATACTTTTAAACATTTTTTAAAAATTCACTGCCTTAAGCCAAATATTCTAAAAACAGTTAATCATTAAAAATTAACGAAAATATTTTTTTTACCTAAATTCCTTAACTTTATATTTTAACATAAAATTTATTTCTCTACAACATTTACTTATTCAATTTTGTCCTATTTTTAAAAATAAAGGTACTTTATCCTTGGTCATGTTTTCATATTTTTAGTTATAACACACCCTGTATATTACCAATCAGAGTAAAATATTGTATTTATTAGTTTTGCTCCATGCAACCATTTTCCCAAAGTACGTTTAAAAATGTTAAAATTTTTGGTCCATAGGAATTATAAGGAATTATTGGGTTCAGTTTTATACACTAAAGTGACTATTTTTTCACGCAAGTTTTAGTAAATTATAAATTGCGTGGCAACAGCGCAAAGAGTCTTAAAATACTATATCATAATATATATATATATATATATATATATATATATATATATATATATATATATATATATATATATATATATATATATATATATATATATATATATATATATATATATATATATATACATATATATATATATATATATATATATATATATGCGTATATAAAAGAATAAGATTGGGGTAGCAAAGAAACAACTTTTCTTGCTACCCCAATTACTTATTCTAGGACACTCTATATATAACAGAAATATATTAGCAAAACGCACGTTTAGAACTCCATACATTTTATACAAAACTTTTTGTCATATATCATTAAAAAACAGTTATTTTGGGTTACCCTCTGTACAGTGTGGGCCAAATTAAACCTGAACATTTTTAACTTATAATAATTTTCTTTCTGTTGCGCTCATCTTTTTTATTTTTAAGGGGCTAATAGATAGATATGTTTTCTCTAGGTTTGCCAATTTTGGTTAAATAGACTTAAGCAGGGCTGGACTTACAGGACTTTTTTCAAAATAAAGCATTAAACTTCGTTGCAAAAAAATTATTTTATCTACAATTACGCTAATACGTTTATTTTTAATTAATTTACTGTTAAGTTTTATTACCATCCAACTCAGTAACCATGTTAACATCACATTTTTGATTTTCAAAGGACAGTAAAAAAAATATTTTTTAAAATTAAGGGAAATGCATGCTTTATGGGGAGCATTATTTATCAAAATTAATTATAATTTCTAAATTTTCAAATTGTTAACAGATTCTTTTTAACTAAATCATTTCCTATAGTTTCTCCACAAGAAAAAACGTATTAGCTTAATTGTAGCTAAATCAGATTTCTTTTGCAACGAGATTAAATACAGTATTTTGGCAAAGTCCCGTAAGTCCAGTCCTGTCTAAATCTATTTGATCAAAATTGGCAAACCTAGAGAAAACCTATCTACCTATTAGCCCTTTAAAAATAAAAAAATATAGGCGCAAAAGATAAAAAGTTATTATTAGTTTAAAAGTGTGCAAGTTTAATTTGGCCCACCCTGCAAGTTTAATTTGGCCCACCATGTACACTTAATCCTGGGACACACTGTGTAGCTAAGTGTTACTAGGAATTATTGGGTTTCGTTTTTGGTTACTGTTTTATACACTAAAGTAACTATTTTTTACGCAAGTTTTAGTAAATTATAAATTGCGTGGCAACACCGCAAAGAGTCTTAAAATACTATACCATAATATATATAAAATATCATGCGTATATAAAAGAATAAGATTGGGGTAGCAAAAAACAACTTTTCTTGCTACTCCAATTACTTATTCTAGGACACTCTATATATAACAGAATATATTAAAAAATGCACGTTTTAAAATCCCATACATTTTATACGAAACTTTTTGTCAAATACTTAAAAAAAAACAGTAATTTTCAGTCACTCAGTAACCATGGTAACATCACATTTTTGATTTTCAAAGGATATTAAAAAAATCTTTTTTAAAATTGAGGGAAATGCATGCTTTATGGGGAGCATTATTTATCAAAAAATATATAATTTCTAAATCCTTAAATTGTTGACAGATTCTCTTTAAATAATAATTTTCCATACTTTCTCCACAAAAAAGCGTATTAGCTTAATTGTAGCTAAATAAGATTTCTCTTGCAACGAGAATAAATACAGTATTTTGGAAAAAGTCCCGTAAGTCCAGTCCTGTCTAAATCTATTCGACCAAAATTGGCAAATATAGAGAAAACATATCTACCTATTAGCCCTTTAAAAATAAAAAAGATAGGCGCAACAAATAAAAAAATATTATTAGTTTAAAAGTGTGCAAGTTTAATTTGGCACACCCTGTACAGAAACTTAATTATTTTTATAAGTTTTGGATATTTGATTGTTTCTTGCTTGTCATTTTAAATAAATAAGTGACAAATTTAATAAAAATTTGTCAAACAAAACACGAATCATTACACTCTGTGGCACAACATAAAAAGACATCAGAATTATTAGCGCGAAAAACAAAAAAACACAAGACAATAGAATACAATTAAAAGTGCAGTGATGAAAACCATTTTAATTATTTGCATTAGTAGTAGTCTCAATGTTATAACAATCAGTAATTTTAGGCGTTTAAGCAATCATAACCGCGGTAATTATTAATAATTGGTAACAACTTTAACGTATAATACATTAGGGTGTCCGTTATTTCCCAAACCGATTTTTTTAGCAGTTGCCCCCTAAACTTTTAATTTATAGCCTTATAAATATATCTAATGTAAAATGCTCCTAATTCCTGATTTAAACCGTGCCGAAGTCATGTTGCTTTTCTTATTTAAATAACATGGGATTTTGGATTTTTTCCTTTTATTTGTTTTTCTCAGACACCCATAAATAAAAAAAATCTACTTATTGCATAATATTCTAATTGGAAATTTATGCTTTAAAAAAGTTATTTTAAACATTTTTAATTAAGTCACTTCTTTTAGAGTTATTTACCGTCAAATGTTGTTAAGTTAAGATTGAGTTGTGGCCATCCTCGGAAAATTAATAGTAGACCGGCATTTTCTAAATAAAAACTCCGTATATTGCATAACCATTAAATAGATATTTTAAAGAGCTTTAAGAAAATATCATATTTGATATGTCTATCTCTTAGAGTTTCAAAAATATGGCCATCCAAATCTAAAAAATAGTCGATATAGTATCTATTTTATCTTCGACACTAAACTTAGTGCTTATAGCTTAGCGCTGAAGATATAATGGAAATTAAACATAATTTTAGGTTTAAATGGCCATATTTTTTAAACTATAAAAGGTAGAAATATCAAATATAGTATTTTCTTAAAGCTTATATTCTCGAGGATGGCCACAACTCAATTTTAACTAAACTTTTGACGCTAAATAACTTTTAAAGAAGTGACTTAATCAAAAATCCGTAGAAGAACTTTTTGTAGACCTTTAAATTTTCCATTAGAATATGCGATAAGGCAATTTTTCATTTATTTTTGTTCAAGAAAAAAAAGGTAAGGCCAAAAATCCCATGTTATTTAAATGAAAAAGCAGCATGATTTAGACACGGTTTAAATCAGGAATTAAGAGCATTTTTACATTGGATATATTTTTAGCCTATAAACTAAAATTTTAGGGGGCAATTGTTAAAAAATTATTTGGGAAATAACGGACACCCTAATATTACATAAATTTAACGTTAACAAAACGCATTGGTAAATACCGTTTTATAAATTGGTTAATCGACTAAAATTAAAGAATAAGTATGATGTTACCATTTAAAAAAACTTATTATATTGTAATTTGAAAATATTACTATTTAAAAATTTTTTACATTAAAATGCACTCTAAAGAATTAATAGACTTTTCTTTAAAACTTTAGATTTGCAAACTAGTGACGTTACGATGCTATAATAAATAGCACATTTTAGCGGGTAATTTAAAATATAAATCGTACTCTTTTTGCGAAACTTGTCTTGTACCAGTTTCCATAAATTCATCCGGATATCTAGGTTCCGGAATAATTTGATTTGCTTTACATTTTAGTGGTAAATGTATATATCTTAGTAAAATGAAGTATTTTGCATAGTAAAAACTTTAACCTGAAGTTAAAGTACTCGGATCCTAGTACACCACATAAAGTGTTAAAAAAGTAACTTTTTTAACACTTTTAAAGCTTATTTTACACTTTGAATTAGTGTTTTGTTTCAATGCCTACCAAAAGAAACTTAAATATCAATTTATGCAATGTAACAGTAAGCGCGACATCAACTGAGCCAAATGGTCAAGTTACCTTTGATTTCGTCATTATTTCTTTTAGTTCATGTGTCACTAGTTTTAAAATTTGACTGTTTGTAAATAAATGTAATAGAAATTTTTGAAAATTAATAGTAATAATTAATCTGGATGACTAAGAAATTAAAAAGGAATTTATACTGTTTTAGTATTATTTCTACAAAAGTTAGTACATACAGTCTTCTAAAATTAAATAATAAATGCATAATTATGAAGAGGATGATTGTCTTTTAAAAAGATAAGCAGGATATAATTTTTTGTTTCAATATATATACAGTGTGTCCCGCTTTTCATGAATACACCCTGATATCTCAGTTATGAATAACGCGATTTTCTTAAAATTTTAGTGGTGATTGTATGTTAGAGAAATGAAGTATTTGGCATAGTGAAAACTTTCATTCTCCATTGGCGTGCAGTCTTGGTGGCTAAAAGACTTGATTTTTTAGGAAAAGGATATTAGGGCTTATTCAAAAAATTTTTTCTGTCAGATTTAGAATCAGCATCCCCAAAAACCCCTTAATTCATATTTTAAAAATCTCAAGAACTGATTTTAGCAAATAAATAATTTTAAGTAACCTTTTAATAAGTCCATTATTTAAAACTGTGATATCAAAATTACTAATTGCATCATTTTAGATTTCTGTATTTTCAACATATACCTTCTAAAACAATACACTTTTCAACAATTCTTCTTAAATGTAAATTCACTTTTCTTAAAGTTTGGGGAGTAATTTCCTGGCACGCTTGCCTGATTCTAATTCAAAGTTCCTGTCTATTTCGCGGCCTAGTAGCATACACTTTATTCTTCAAGTATCCCCAGAGAAAAAGTCACAAGGGGTAATATCCGGCGATCTAGGGGCCATGGTTCTAACGGAGAATTTCTACCTATCCACTTCATAGGAAAGTTTACATTACCAAAAAGTTAGGAATAAATAACCTCTTAAAAAGTTAATTAAAATAAATATTTTTTTCTGTTAAAATCAGCTCTTGAGATTTTGAAAATATGAATTAAAGGGTTTTTGGGGATGCTGATTCTAAATCTGACAGAAAAAAATTTGAATAAGCCCTAATATCCTTTTCCTAAAAAATCAAGTCTTTTTTACCCACCAAGACCGCACGCCAATGGTGAATAAAAGTTTTCACTATGCCAAATACTTCATTTCTCTAACATACAATCACCACCAAAATTTGAAGAAAATCGCATTATTCATAACTGAGATATCAGGGTGTATTCATGAAAAGCGGGACACACTGTATATATATATATATATATATATATATATATATATATATATATATATATATATATATATATATATATATGATAAAAAAGTTGTTGTTCACGTATGGTAAAGAAAAGAAAGCAGGGCAAAAAGGTTTGGTAGTCTGTGTTTAGGTTCCTTAAATGGCACCTCTGTGGTTAAGGATTAAAAAAATAAATCCAAAGTCACTTTCCATAAAGATTGGGCTGGGTCCTTACTAATATTATACCTAGGCTCTCGTACTAAACCCCAAACGACAAAAGCAATTTTAATTATTCTCTTGCTTTTAAATAAATCGAATTCAATTAAATGATTGTATCCAGTTTCAATTAACAACTTTTGCTACAATGTACAGAATTTTACATTCTAATTGTCACGTTCTATTCGAGAGATACGAAAAATATAAACTGATTTTGGTGATGGTACAGTAACGTGCAATTTTAACCAATAAACAATACTTTTTAATAAGAATAATGACATCGAGTTGTTCGAAAAATCAATTTGGGCGAACAGCTCTTTCAATAGTTGGGTTGATAAAAAGAGAAGTTTAATGCAACAACTGCATAAAGTGATACTTATTTACGAAAAAAGGTTTTACAGCACTATTTAGTCGTTAAGCAAATGCAGCAATTCCATGAGTGAAAAAAATAGTAAATATATTTCACACGAGTGGGAAAGTTGACGCACGAGGCAATAGCCGAGTTCGGCAATACCGCGAGTGTGAAAATCACTTTTTCTACGACCACTTGTGAAAATAGCAAATAGCACACTGGTTTCATGCATAGAAAATGCGTTATATCACACTAGTGTTGCAAAGTACTTTACAGCACTAGTGTTACAAAGTACTTTACAACACTCGTGTGATATATATTATGATGTCATTCTAAAACTGCTATTGGTTTTGTAAGTGACATATTTATTGTAGTGACAGTAAAAAAACGTTTTACTTACTTTCAACAGTAGAACCCAAATTAGCGAAAATCATCTTATAAACGTTAAGTTACTACACATTATAAGCTTTCTTCTAATATTAAAAAGAGTAATATTAAAATTTCCGAAAAAATAAAACATAAACAAAAATAGACATAACCACAAAAACAACTTTCATTGACTGGTCGCTCAGTGGCACAGTGTTGTCAGGTAAGTAGATCAAATTAGAAATCTCACTTCTACCTTTGAGCACGCACTTATAGAGGCAGCCTTGCCGCTTGACTGTTCGACCTAAAGCGCCAGAGAAAAACTCCTATAGATCAAATTCCTTTCTCTCTGTCTTCGTGTACTCAAACAACTAGTTAAATATATATTTTTTAATCCCTTAATTAAACCTGAGGCTAATACACACTTTATGAATCCACTTTTTGTATCCATTCATAAATAGAATCAGACCCTTCCGACGTTGCCAAATGCTTTCCATATTTTGCATGATGTATAACTGACGTTTAGTTGTCGTTTTTTTCATACTTTTAGGACTTTAGGTTATGCATTTATTATTTTCATATTATTTATATTTTCTCAAAAATATGCGGAAAAAATGTAATTTTTACTTAATTTTACATGTGATATTCAGTTTCATTAACTCGTTTTACCAATTTTACCCCACCCAGCATCCCTTTTCACTCCCCGGTCCCGTAAGTTTGTTTACTGATATTTTTTAAAAATATATACTTTTCAACACTGGTGTTGAAAACTAATTTTAAACTTTAGTGTTGAAAAGTAGATTTCAACAAGCGTGTGATATTTTTCGTTTTCTAAAGGATCAAAGAGTGGGTTCTATGTCATTTTCATTATTGGTTGTAGAAAAAGTATTTTTTCTATGCCCGAACACAAACTTTACAAATTCACATTTTATACTCGTTTTAATTTATCATTAGTATTAAATAACAAAAATAAAGTAGGGCCCAAATAATGTATTTAAAATTTTGACGTAGTCCACGTAACCAAATAAAAATGTTTCACCTCCATACAATTCTGATTTACCTAAATTTTAAATGTAAAAGAGAAATTTACCTCAATACAAAACTACCACTAACTATTTTGGTTTAAAATACACTGACATTTGCTTTAAAATTTTCAATTACTAATATTAAAGTAGGGTTATTTTTTCAATCTAAATCCAAACAAAATTTATATGGCATATCAAAGCCATAAACAGAACCACATTAACCAAAGTAGAATATCAAAATTGGCCTAAATCACAAGAGGAGGGCAACCACATATTAGTTGTTTGATGTTGTTTAATATTGTTTGATCTCATGGGCGATAAACCTAACAATGCCACTTGATAATGATTTAAAAGTAAATTCCGTTTAAACTGCAAACAAGGGTCAAATATCCCTGTTTACAGGCTTAAGAGAGAAGAGAAATATGGAAACTATTTTGTTACAAAATTTGCACTCCTGCTAAATCTATTACTTTTGATTTGATGTATCACTGGTTGACGACTCAGGCTTAAATAAAATTAAGCACTCCTGCTAAATTTATCACCCTTAGTTTGATGTATTACTGGTTGCCGATTCGCTTTAAGTATGCATGTAATACACTTTGTTCTTTTTTTAAATTTTGGCCAAATGTAACGTCTCAGTAACCAAAGGATCAGTGAAAAAGATGATGTAAATCGGTGTAGTAGAAGTCTCCAACGAGACTTTGAAAATTATGGTTTTGAGTTTTAAATATGTATATTTCGTAAATTTCTGTTAAAATATTTTGCAAATTAATACATTTTCACTTATAGTAAATTTAAAACAATTTCCAATGCACGTCATACCCCTTGAGTGACGTTAAATGGCGACATGGTTGCCAGCTTGTGATAATAATACAAAAATAATAGGTTGTTATGTTTTAATGATCAAAATGAAATTATAATGTTTTTTCAAAACACTTTGTATAAAAACACGTATCGTCGTTTATATACCTATTATTAACAATAAAACATAACTCTGGCTACAACTACGACAAAGTGTTAAATTGTCAATGTCCAGAAGTGAACACCACAAAAGTCCAAACTATAATACTACTCCCAGGTTTTCCATCGCCGTTTTATAGTTAAGTAAAAAATCTAGACATTTTTTCTTAGTACAGGAAGAAATAAAAGTGTTAAGTGGATAACTCGAGTGTATTCGGAAACCTTCGAAAGTAATGAAAAAACTTGAATAAAGGTGAATTATTCAAATAAACTATCAAACTAACATAAGTAGCCCTAATTTTGTGAGACTCTTTAGGTAATTGTCTAGAAGGTGTGAGCAACTCCGATTTTGACGAAATTTTACATATGGGGATTTATGGGGCGCTGATCACGAAACTGAATGATTTTTTTTGTAAACGTTTTGTCTCTGAGATATCCATCATTAAAGTGGATAATCTAATCCTATTTTTACTATATTCCCCTTCTTATTGCACACAATTCTTGATTTAAATCTAAAGTGGCCCACAATATTTGATTTTCACGTTTTAAAACTCCGGTTTCTACGTATTTTACACCTTTATTAAATAAATTGCAAAGATTCCCTTTAAAAACGCAGCAAGCCATGTAACACTGCCACGGCGCATTCGCCATAACTTTAGACGGTAAAAAGTAAAGGTATGCAATTTAATTAAAAAGAAACTGTTGAAATAAATAGAAAATGGGATTTTTAAACTTGAAAATTAAGTTTTGTGTTCCACTTTAGCCTAAAATCAAAAATTGTGTGCAAAAAGAAGGAATATAGTAAAAATAAGATTAGTTTGATTTTATACCTTAATGATGGATATCTCGGAAACGAAAAGTTTCCGAAAAAAATCTTTCAGATTTGTGATCAGCGCCCTAAAAACTCCCATTTGCCAAATTTCGTCAAAATCGGAGTTGCTCCTACTTTCTAGACAATTACCATTTAATTTTTTAAACATATCCCTAAAAATCAAACCATAGAGACTACATAAAAAAATTATTTTATGAATTTACAACGTGATTTGGATATTTTTAGCCACAGTTCAACCTGATAAAATTACAACCGACTTTTACAAAAGTTGTATCATTTGATAATATTAACAATTTAATAATACTTTCACTTGTTTAGTATAATATCACTTATAACTTATGAAAATTTACAAATATTTTTTACAAACATATGTAAAAGGCAGTTGTAATTTTGTCATGTTTAACTGTGTAAAAATAACCGACGTTCTTCGTTGTATATTAACAAAACATTTTTCAGTGTACTACGTTTTTTACCATGATTGTCTTTCAATCTCTCTAGAGTTTCTAAATTTCCAATGCATTCTCTACCTTATTTTACTTTTAATTTGCAGACAAAACAAATAAAAGATTAGGTAATGAATTAAGTAATAAATCCCAATTTTAGACACAACATACTTTTAGTGAGTATGAAATATAGTTAATCTCAATTTGACACAAATAAATATATTTCTGACTGTGTAAAGAAGAATTTAAAGAATTTACTAAAATAAGAATAAAATAAGACAAAAATAATTAATTAATAAGTTTAATAGTTTCCATGTATTGCAAACCAATCAAAAAAACTAGTTTTCATGTTACATTTTGAGTATAGGGTCGCACAGTCCACTCCATATTCCCCTGCTGTTTGCGCATCCGCGTACGCAATGTCCAGTGCTGGGTCTGGTCCATCTTTATCATTCGGTCTAAAAAACCATTATAATATAAGTCAAAGAACATATTCTACAAAAAAATCTTAAAATAGCTTTTAAATTGTAATACAGTTTACAGAGTGTTTCATTTAAAAAATACCAATTAGTTTTTGAACTTCGGAGGATGGCCAAATTTCGTAAATTATTTGAAAATCGGATAATTATTTAGGCGTAACATAATGTTAAAGTTTTTAAACACTTTTTTGAATAGTGATTGAGATAAGTTATGCTTTTTTAGGTAACTTACGATAAAAATACGTGTAAAATTTGCCCCAAGAGTCCACTGTCATCGTCAAAGTGGGTGTAATCTGCATTTTCACATATGGTTTTTAATAAACATTCTTTGCCATTTATTCCTTGCCTAAAAATATAATTTAAGGGTTAAAAAAGTATTTACAAATAAGGCGTTTACAAGACTATAAATACCATTGAAAAAAAACGTTACGAAATGGGTTACGAAAAAACGTCATCAAAACAATTAATTTTTGAACAATAGATAAATAATAATTCTATACAGGGTGTTACAAAATGCTGTTAAGAAAATAAAAGGGCAGATTCTACATCAGGAAACAAGGAAAAAAGTTCATATAAACATGGGTCAGTAAATTTTTCATTCTCAAAATAGAGTGGTTAAACTTTTAGAAAACTTAAATATTTTAAAAACACTAATTTTAGTAAACATTTTTAAAGTAAATATTACTCCTATTAAAATTAGTATATCTTGTTGTTGTTACATATTTGGTAATAAAAAATTATAAAACCTAATTTTTGATTTTTTTATCTTAAAATAGGCAATTACCTACTTACAGACCTAATTGAATTAAATTTATTTCTTTTCCAAACAAAATACAAAAATTGTAAATATTAAAGATGTATTTTTATTTTCTTAATCTAAGGAAAGCAAAAAAATTTACACACAAAAATATTTGTTCAGTTGCCCCTCGAAACGCCACTGGACTTAAATTTAATTAGCCCTTAGACCTTAGAATAGGACCGGGATAACCCATGCTAAAGCTGCTCGGCTTATTGTGCGCCCTGTCTTTTACGTCTGGGTAATGTCAGCCAGGCGGGACCTACAGCTTAAAGTGGGTTTCGAACCACGGTCCTATTCGCGACAACTTAAGGCCACGTTCTCACATAAGGGGATATCCGAGCATTCCAACTGGATAGGGTCCGCATGTCTACGGTTACGCAGGACACGACAAAGTGTGTTCCGGCGCCTTAGTCCTTGCTGGCTATTAGCGTCGATACATTTTGCACTTTGTCCGTCTGTTGTTGAGCTAACCACTAAATTTCTGACCTTGGCCGCAGCAGGATTTGAACCCACCTCAAGTCGGTTGTGCACCCAACGACCCAGTGTTTTATCACACCAGGCCATGCCATCACCCACATTATTAAATAAAATTAAGTAAGTGATAAATTACCTACTCTTTTAATACCATGAGTAACATTTCTAAATTAAAGGAAAATTGGGTAAAGGATAATTAGGATATTAAAAAAATCACACCCTGTATCTTTAGAACGGGAAATTTTAAGACAGATCTTTTAGAAAAATCTGAGTGGTCTACTAAATAACTTATTTGGATGATCATATATGTATCTGAAACAAATAACGTCGATTTTGTCATGCTTTTAAGAAATGTTATATACCCATTTAAAAAAACTTTAAAATTTTTAAGGAAACACCACATTAAATATATCCAACTTGATTAGTTTTGGAAATATTACCGTCCAGATAAGGTTGTCAGGTAATTATAAAAGTATCCTATTTTTGTAGTAGGTTTAAGAATGAACTTTATATTTTAGGTTTGTAGAGTAACCTTCATAAGCTTTAAAATATAGAACACATGACCTTCCTTTTCATTAATTTTTTTCCCAATTGACGCTCCGATGTCACATTGACATTTCAAGGTGTCCTTGATATGTCAAGAAATGCAGATAAATAATAGCTATTTATGTATCAAGGGCGTTACTAGGACTATAATGCCCTGAAGGACCAGAGGCCCTCGGGCTATTTCGACCTGATTGGCATTATAGTCCAGTAAAGCCCGTGGTGCATACAATGCTTTATGTTTTACCAAAAAAGAGTTTTTCAATGACTAATTACATTATTTATTCGCAATATAAAAAATAAGTTTCACCTGTACCTGTATACGTAAGTAGATAATGACTGGTGTTAAGTTTGACTTTGATGTTTCTATCAGTTAGTCAGTTGGCATTTTTATTTAACGATTTGCTCAAAATGGAAGAAATTCCACAATATATGAGAGAAAAGGCCATAAATCGACCAAAATCTTTTGCCAGTTAAATCAAGGCAACAGTATGATCGGGAGTATGGCATATTTGGTATTTGGAAAGATGCGAACGCAATTCTTCAAATAACCGAAACCGTTTTAATGGCATATTTTCAGGAACTGGTAAGTTATTGATTTTATTTTAATACATATGTTTGTATAAACTTCATCTTTATTGTGAGAGAAATAAAATTGGATAAGCAATAAAATTTCTATATTGGCGCATTAGGGCATTATAAGCGGGCATTATCATAATGCCCGCTTATAATGCCCTAGGTGTGATAGCAGGTATTATTGCTACCATAACATATTCCGTTTCTAAGGTATTACAGATTAATAATAGATGGGTAAAACATAAAAAATAATAATGTCATAAAGACCGGTTTGTTTGTGGTGCGCCACACTGTAGATTTATATTATCCCCAAACAAAAACATTTATACAACTCAAACATAAATGCGGCATTAGCCTGAGCCAAAAAGATTTGTATTCTCCTTTATCAAAAATATTGTTTAAGGTAAAAAAATATCGTAAATGTTTAAGCCCTCAGTAGGTACGAATATAAAAATGTCTATTATCTTTAATTTTGTTTATTTATTTGTTCTTTAATTTTTGCGGCAAAGCTGCCTAACTATATGAAATATGACCAAGAGTAAAGTACCTTTATTTTTAGAAATATGACAGAATTGTATAAGTAATTGTTGTAAAGAATTAAATTTTATGTCAAAACTTAAAGTAAAAAGATTAATCGTCGTTAACCTCGTTATACTTTGGCCACTATAAATTGATAATTAATACCTAGTAAGTAACTCTTGTTACTGTAGTTTTAAACCAATAAAATACATTTTTTGTTTAAGTGTTTTTGTCAGTAATTTATAGTGAAGTATAGTGCTTATAGCTTGGAGCTGTGGAGATAACGAAAATTTAACATAATTTTTAAATTTGGATGGCCATATTTCCAAAACTAAAAAGGAAGACATATCAAATGTTTATTTTCTTAAAGCTTCCTAAAATATCTATTTAATGGTGATACAATATACAGGGTGTCCCAACTCTATTTATACACGAAATAACTTTGCCCATGTGCAAGATACAAAAATAAACCTAAAGTAAAAAAAAATTATTCGGATACACTCTTCCTATTGACAGTACCAGTTAATATACAAGATGTCTCAAAAACGTAATTTTTATTATCAAATAGGTTTCTTTGAAATTAAACACCCTGTATATTTTAACAAATATTAATTCTGTATTAAATGCTACATCAAAAATGTATTACATAGTATAGGTCAATTATTGCTAGTTTTCGAGTGAAAAGTGAAGAAATAAAATATTATTTTGCTTTAATATTTTTAATTAATCCTGTCACTATCAGAGTGACAAACAATATAATAAAATGTATTTAATTACCTTTCATTGTAGGAATTACTAATTGGTATGTCAGCAATGTTAGTTTATTTTAGACACATATTTACACTAAAAAGACGGCAATACGTCAATTAGGACTGGTTTTTAGGTGAAGTAAGTAAATATGTATGTAAAATAAACTAAATACCTCACTTACCTATTAGTAGTTTTTACAATGGAAGGTAATTAATTACATGTTATTATATTATTGGTGACTCTGGCAGTGACAGAATTATTTTATAGACCAAAATATAATTAACATTCTTCACTTTTAATTTTTAATGAGTATATCGGCATACTGCTGATATCTTAAAAATCCGCAATAATTGACATATACTGTCTTATACAACATGTTTAATATAGAATTTAATACAGAGTCAAAATTTGTTTAAATATATAGGGAGTTCGATTTAAAAACACCTACTTGCAAATGAAAATTATTTTTTTAAGACAGCTTGTGTGCTTACTATTACTGTCAATGAATGTACAGGGGCGAAGTTATTTCGTGTATAAATAGGGTTGCGACAACCTGTAGAGGATCTTCTATTTAAAAAATGCCAGCTTACTATTAAATTACCAAGAATGATCATATTTCCGGAACTATTAACAATTTGATATAACACATTAGCATTTTTTTAATGGTCTTTAATAGATTTTTAGAGTGTTCCATTTAAAAAAAAAAAAAATATAAAATTTGCAATAAATCAAAAGCCTGATATTAAATTATTCCTGTAAGAGTTTGGGGTTAGTTATCGACTCGAGACTGCGCTTCAGAGATCACGTTACCGCAAAATTAAGAATTGCATATGGAAATTTGAAGCTTATTTATGGTAACAGGCATTACCTTTCCCAAGATACCCGTAAGCTACTCTGCGATGCCCTTGTGATGTCTCAATTTAATCATTGTAGTGCTGTATATGTACCCTGCTTGGATGGGGTTGAACGTAATAGAATACAAAAATTCAAAACTCATGCTTAAGATTAATATACGGGGTCAGACGTAGAAACCATATCTCTCCATATCTAGCTGTTGCGGGATGGCTTAACATTTTTAATAGGTTCAGGCTCCATATAACAACATTTTATTTTAAATTATTTAATCTTTAATTACCTATATATTTATACAACAAAATAAGATTTAGAACAGATGTTCATAATTTAAACCTTCGGAGAGGGCATCATTTTTTGACCATACCACAACATCGTAAGGAGATGTTTAAAAGATCATTTTCCTACAATATAGCCTACTACATAAATTCTTTGGAGAATTTTATTATTAATTTGTCCGTTATTACAATTAAAAACCAGTTAAAACAAAAGCTCTTTAGTTTACAGTAGCTTTGGTTTTGTGCAGGTTCTCCTTCTCTCTTCTACTATTTACCCCTTTTCTTATCCCTTTTCCTTTTCCTTAGCATCCCAAACATTTTTTTGTTAGCATTGTTTAGCGCAATATATTTTTTATTTAGTTTTAGTTAGATTATATTTTATTTTTTTATTTCAAGGCCTGAACAGTATCTGGTCTTTCCAGATGTCTGCATCATTACTTAAGGCCTAGTGTTAACCATTTTATGTAATTTTCTTTCCTACTGTACATGCCTCATACCCTGTAATAGGGTTAAAACAATAAATTTCTTTAAAAGATCCAACACGACGTATCACATGGCTCCGACCCCATAGGGGCGTCGTGCGGAAGGCCATCCATATCGAAGACCACTCCTCGCGTCCGCTCGGTCAGTGATCTTCGGCCAAATTCATTTGCCTCCAGTAGACGAAGGGATCCAAGGACAACAGATTTCTGCATCTTCATCCCCAGTTGTTCGGGTGTATTTTCACATGCTGGAATGTACCTCATTTCCCTTAATATGTTATTCTTTATGCCTCCCAAAACGCCAATTACCAGGACAACCAATCGCACGGTATACTCCGGATAGAGCCTCCGAAGTTCGCCAAGAAGATCTTGATATTTGGCTCGTTTCTTCCGTTCTTTTATATCGATGTTAGATTCCGCTGGGGCGGAGAACCCTATTACATACATGGTGTGGTTTGTCTTATCAAGGAGAACGATGTCGGGTTTATTCGCTTGAATTTGATGCGCTGTTGGGAACGCGTAGTTCCAGTATATGCGACAGTTGTCATTTTCCACTACTGCCTCAATGTCTCCGGGAGCAAACGGCAGCATTGCTGTTTCATCGATGCCGTAGTAATGCCTTAGGTGATAGTAAAGTACCCGAAGAGCGTCATTATGCCGATGGATGTAGCTATTGACAGCAGACTGGACTGGACAAGCTGACAATAAATGCATAAGGGTTTCGGGTTGCTGTCGACAGGCTCGACATGCGGTGTCAAGAACGTTGGAAAATTGGCTTCGGTACACCAATTTTATACAATAAATGTATTATTATTATTATTAATATTGATTTTTTGCTGGCAGCACGTTAATCAACAGAAAAAATGCTACTACTTCGCTAATTTAACCGACTTTGCATCTCCAATAATAAAGCTAGCAACAGTGCCGATAAAAAAATGATCACCCTGTAAATCAATTTAGGTATAAGCGACGTACGCATCTAGTAAATTTTCAACTCCTTTATAAAATACGGCTCTATCATTTACAACCTGCTCTTCTATGTCTCTATTAACCCTTGCTGCCCTTGTAAGTGTTACGGGATAATTTTGTATCGCTGTTGTGTTAAAGGGCAAAGGATACTGAAATTGAAAATTCCATCCGACTCCCATTTCTTGCCTCGGGCCCAGTTTCCATGGTACGGCAAAACTCAAAACGGTCTGAAACAAAGGTAAATATTTCAATTATCAGTTCTGGTTAGTTTGTTGGTTATAAACTCTTTATTAAGCTAACTCTAAAATTGCTTTATTGTTCGGTTAATACAGCGTATCTACTTAAGCTTGCACCATATGAAAAACTTTTTTTATTAATTTTACGAAATAAAGGTATTTTTTATAAAAAGTTTTGCATGGTCTAAAACCTAAAATGCAGTCATCAAATATGATTTATTTTGCAGTGGTATACGAGGTATGTCAAAAAATGTGAATTTTGCCTAAGAGGAAAGTAGATCTACCTCTATTTTTCAAAATAGCGAAATAATTTATTTTAAAAAAATATATTGGATTAAAAATATGATTTAAATATACAAATTTGTTTATTTAATTTTTCTTTTTTTGTTAATATGGGAAAAAATAAACCAATGTTTTTTTTTGAAAGTAATTTGACTTATTTGGGTCTTATAACGTTTTTTCACTCGTAGGTTGTTTTATTTTCACATTTTTGTCCAAATCTATTTTTGACTTATTGCCATAGTCGCTTAAAAAATATTTAGCAACTGACTTACCGTCGCTGTGCTAGAAGCACCCAAGTGTCTTTTCATAACCCTTATCTCCATAGTTTACTTTTTCTGTAGGAAGAAACTGCTGATCCAAATTTATTTTTAAATCAAGAATATAAAATAAAAATTATTACTTAGAAAAACAAAATAAATACAATTATTTTTTTTATCTTTGGACAAACCACGAAGGCTAAAAGCCTAAATACTAACGTACCGTAAGTGTCTTAAGCGAGGTAAGAGGGAGTTTGTTGACACGGGACTTAAATACTTGAAGATTTGGGGGGAAGGGAAGACCTCCGCGGGCAGCAGGTTCCACATTCTAGAAACTCTAGGGATAAAAGAACGAACAAAGTGGGAAGTTCGGGGCTTGTCCAGTTACGCGCGGAACCACGAGTTTCTCTGTTGGGAACCGTGAGTGGAGGAAGAATAATTGCAGACCTAATGTCTTTATTTCGTAGAAAATTTGAATTTTTATTGTACCGCTAATATGGCCAATATTTACACAATTTCTTAAAAACACACTTTAGCTCTCCGCACATTGGTCGGTAAAACAGAGACCGACGGCGCAATTGTTACAGGCCTCGACAGCAAGTGGGTATATTAGCGTGTCCGATCTTAGGAATCCGCGTCCTTTAATAAACAATTGCCATACAGAAACGTTTTGTACTTAGTTTACAACGTGTGATTCACATGATTGTGTCTGGTTTTTACAGGGGAAAATTAATGTTACGTCAAGATATTTTTGGACCAAAGATGGATTTGTTTAATATTAGATTTATGAGGGAGGTTGAAAAATGTCCTGTAATTTATAACGAATACTTGCAAAAAGATTACACAGAAAGAGCTTAAAATTAAATAGCCAAAGAAGTAAACCTCTCTGGTAAAAAAATATTTTATTTTTGTCTGTAAAATATTGTTTGGTAGGATTCAGGCTTTTGCGAACTAGTCTTAGAGGGCTCTATTATGACACTCTTTGATTCGGTGGGTTAATCCAAAGGGGTAGTTTTTGCTTCGTCGCGCTCGGGTTCGCGGAGCATCGGCGCTCTCCGATCGATATATATCATGACATCAAAGTTTTCATCAATTTCAATTAAATTACCTACATACATACAGGGTGTCAAGTAACTCAACCGACAAACTTAACCAAACAATTCTACAACAAAAAATAAGAAAAAAACTTTATTTAAACATATGTCCTAAACGTCTTAGTTGTGAACTACGGGGTACTAAAAATTAAAAAAGAGCATTTTTTTTAAATATTTAACACACCGTAGTTCAAAAACTAAGACGTTTAGGACATATGTTTATATGAAGTTTTTCTCTTATTTTCTATTGTAGAATCGCCCCGTAAAGTTTGTAGGTTGAGTTACTGGACACCCTGTATGTATGTAGATTATTTAATTGAAATTGATTGTCTATAAAATGGCGCCCCCAGCTTTGTTGTAGGTATCTGTAAAATGAAAAAGTTATGATGTAAATAAATTTTAAGTTTTAGGTAAAGTGCCCTCTGGCGGTATTTTAAAAAGTATTTTTGTCTTAAAATTTTAGAATCTGCAAAGCTCAATTTGTGGGCCAAATATCAACTGGATTGGTTAAAAAATAAATGCAATATGGCGAAAAGACCAAAATAAAAATTGAAATTTGACGGCTTGTAAGTCGAAAACGAATGACATTTTGAAAAAAATAAATATATGAAGATCTACCCTTATTTTGTCAAGTAAAATCACCCGCTTAAGTTTCGTGATCAATTTTTGAATCACCCTGTATATGCGTACATACTGTCGAAAGCTTGTCAAATCTCAGTGTCGTCGCTCTTTTACCGACCCATGTGCGGAGTGCTTTAAATTTGGACGAAAAAAATATACCAAGCTTCTAAGCTTAGTAAATAATAGGTGTGATTAGAAACATATGAGTAGCGATGACTGAGGAGTCAAAATAAACCCCCTTCTGTGGTTACGGTTCAAATAAAGTAGGTAGGGGTTTGGGTAGGCCCCAGAAAAAAAGGCTTTTTTAGGACGACTAATGTTTTTGCTATATGTTTGGACGAAAAAATTATCCCAAGCTTCTAAGCTTAGTAAATAATAGGTGTGATTAGAAACATATGAGTAGCGATGACTGAGGAGTCAAAATAAACAACCTTCTGTGGTTACGGTTCAAATAAAGTAGGTAGGGGTTTGGGTAGGCCCCAGAAAAAAGGCTTTTTTAGGACGACTGATGTTTTTGCTATATGTTTGGACGAAAAAAATATACCAAGCTTCTAAGCTTAGTAAATAATAGGTGTGATTAGAAACATATGAGTAGCGATGACTAAGGAGTCAAAATAAACCCACTTCTGTGGTTACGGTTCAAATAAAGTAGGTAGGGGTTTGGGTAGGCCCCAGAAAAAAGGCTTTTTTAGGACGACTAATGTTTTTGCTATATGTTTGGACGAAAAAAATATCCCAAGTTTTAAGCTTAGTAAATAATAGGTGTGATTAGAAACATATGAGTAGCGATGACTGAGGAGTCAAAATAAACCCCCTTCTGTGGTTACGGTTCAAATAAAGTAGGTAGGGGTTTGGGTAGGCCCCAGAAAAAAGGCTTTTTTAGGACGACTAATGTTTTTGCTATATGTTTGGACGAAAAAATATACCAAGCTTTTAAGCTTAGTAAATAATAGGTGTGATTAGAAACATATGAGGAGCGATGACTGAGGAGTCAAAATAAACCCCCTTCTGTGGTTACGGTTCAAATAAAGTAGGTAGGGGTTTGGGTAGGCCCCAGAAAAAAGGCTTTTTAGGACGACTAATGTTTTTGCTATATGTTTGGACGAAAAAAATGTACCAAGCTTTTAAGCTTAGTAAATAATAGGTGTGATTAGAAACATATGAGTAGCGATGACTGAGGAGTCAAAATAAACCCCCTTCTGTGGTTACGGTTCAAATAAAGTAGGTAGGGGTTTGGGTAGGCCCCAGAAAAAAAGGCTTTTTTAGGACGACTAATGTAAATATCCCAAGCTTTTAAGCTTAGTAAATAATAGGTGTGATTAGAAACATATGAGTAGCGATGACTGAGGAGTCAAAATAAACCCCCTTCTGTGGTTACGGTTCAAATAAAGTAGGTAGGGGTTTGGGTAAGCCCCACAAAAAAAAATGATTTTTAAGACGACTGATGTTCTTTCTATCTGCAGCTCAATTTAAAATATTAATTTTGGCATTTCACAAGCAAGAAATTAAAAAAAAAATAGAAAAAATGTAAAACTAGCTAGAAAATTTTAGGCATAGATTTTTTTTTCTGTATGAGTACAAATAATTAAGAGGTAGACAAGAATTATAATAAAAGTCTTTACAGATGTTTTGGCAAAGAACTCAACATACGTATTTGAGCCAGAAACTTTTTTATCTTCTTGATACAAAATAATTTAGGACCATAAATTTTAACAACAAAGCTGATTTTTATTTTAAAATAAATAAAATTACAAGGTTTTATGCTTTTAGCAAGTAATGGTTTAAATTTAAATACTATTTTAGAACTATAAATTACAGTTTTACACTAAAGTAGTTTTCCGTGTAGAGTGAGATCCGGTCCAGTCAGGTTTATTTGCTATAGAAATTTGATCGGCAAACAAAGTAAGTACCTGGTGTCAAGTTATAAATTTAGATCTCCCTTACCTTTTTTATTTTTTATTGTACAAAATATTTAAAAATTTAAGTTTGCTGGGTTAATTTTGTAGTTTCCGAATTAGTAATCGGAATTATATATATATATATATATATATATATATATATATATATATATATATATATATATATATATATATATATATATCCCTTAAGATATACAGGGTACGAAAAAGTATGATTTTTATTCAAATGGAACACCCTATACCGGGTGTTGCATCGCCGGGCAGGACATAGGAAATCCCATGTAATTTTTAATGGGGTCAATTATTGGCTCCCTAATTATTTTAGAGAAAAAATCTTTTGAAGTTTATTGAAGAGCATGGAAATCTACGTCCATGGTAAAAACTTTAGATTTTTCGGTTAACCCATTTGCTATTTAGATGCTAATATATTTTTAAAAATTGTTACATTATTATCGCCTCATATGTATAAATAACAATAAAAATACCAGTTAGTACGATTTTTTGATAATAATAAAGCACTAAATTTCAAAATGACTGGTATTTTTATTGTTGGTCATAAATATGAGGCGATAATAATGTAACAATTTTTAAAAATATATTAGCATCTAACTAGTAAACGGGTTAACCGAAAAATCTAAAGTTTTTACCATGGACTTAGATTTGCATGGCCTTTAATAAACTTTAATAGAATTTTTCTCTAAAATAATTAGGGGAGCCAATAATTGACCCCATTAAAAATTACATGGAATTTCCTATGTCCCGCCCGGCGATGCAACACCCGGTATAATATATTACCATTAAAAACATCTTTTAAAAACATTTAAAAAAATATTACACTTTAAATACCTATCCTAATTAGTTTTCAAAATATGGCCATGCAATTTTGAGAATAAATTTTTAATTATCATTAGAAACGTAATAACTTACATCCTCCCAACGTTTTTATTATAAAAAAAATTAAAAACACCATATTGTTAGGGTAATTTTGTAGTATCTGTATCTTTTATCAGAATTCTTTTTTCTCTCAAGATATACAGGTTCCGACAAAAAAATTTATTTTTTAAATGGAACACCCTGTATATTGAATCACCATTTAAAAGTTAATTTAAAAACGTTGCAAAAAAGCATATTTTATTGGTCCATCTTTAATGGTTTTTGAAACATAGCTATAAATAAAAAAAAAATGGCAATTAATGCCGTTATCTAACCTACCTATATAATTTACACTTATTTTTTAAATTTGTATGTCCATATTTCCAAAACTAATAAAGACAGATATATCACATTTAGTTTTTTTTTAAATATCTTTTTATTAGTAATATAATATACAACAGTGCCGAATTTATATTTTTTACGAGTGTGGGCCACTTTTACCTTTACCAAGTACCTTACTAAAATATTAAATTTTCATAATATGTACGTAGGAAAGGAACCAAAGTTAATTAAAAGAATAAAGAAAGTCATGAAGAAAAAATAATGACAATTTTTTACGGGACTTTTTATTATACATCACTCACAGTAATTTAAATAAAATATATAAAAATAGTTAAAATGCCAGGATTGATAATTTTTAATACAAAGGATTTTCCATGAGAATTTAACGTATAAATATAAAAATATCATGAGACAACCGGTAAATTTGTTTGACTTTTATCCTCTAAAATTAAATGAGATTTCTCTAAAATCTGCTGCCCCTAGGACGCTGCCGCCCTTGGGTCGCAGCCTATATGGCCTATTTACAAATCCAGCACTGATAGACAGGGTGATCCATTTTAAAAAGCATACTTTTTGTCCTTTGCAGTATATTTTAAGAAATATTAAAAATCTAATAATTATTGATTCAGAAACTACAGAATTATCCCAACACTGATATAATTATTTATTTTGTAGGATAAAAAATAAATAAGTTAAGAGGGGGTAAAATACTTCCAGTAATATGTACCTATTTAAAAGTAAAAATAAAAGTTAAAAGAGTTTAAAAAATACATTTGTCTTTAAATATGTGTTTCCAAAGGTAATGAATTAAAAGATGTTTAAAAGTACTTTCCTAAAAGCACATTTGCGTTAATGAAGTAAAGATAACGTACCTTAAATGTTCCTTGAAAAGGAAATAGAAGATATCTTTTTGCTCTATGATGGGACCTATCTTCCGCTCTTATTCTTGCAATGTATACCAGCATTAGTAATAATATCAACATAATTTTCTGAAATAAAAAGTTAAAGTTACAGAAATAAATCTTATTTAAATTTATCTTAGAGTATGTCCCCCTGTGGCGCAGTGGACAGAGCTTTGATCTTCGAAGTCAGAGGTCGCCGGTTCGATTCCCAGCGGAGGAGACATATTTGGGTAGTAGTTATTTAAAAAAATAACGACCGTGGTGGCACTAACGCGTTGTCTAAAAGGTGCTGTAAAATGCATAACTGCATGTTTCAGTGCTTAAACAACGTTGACGGAACATGGGGAACGATGGGTTAAACATCTAATAACCCGACAACCACGGTACTCTGGTATTTGCCTTTGTAGGATGTCAAAAAGATAAAAAAAAGTTTACGTTATTGCAGTGTCAAAAAAGGTTTTTTTAAATCCAATGGCCCAGCCAATTAAATATTTTGAAAAACGCCTGCAAAGCGATGGTCAGTATAATTTTTAATTAATCCAGCTAATTGAAAAAGTAAAGTTGAAAGCATCAACAAAGAAATTTCTCTTGCATACCTAAAGCTGCGTTCAGACTTGCAACAATTCGCCAAACATCCGTCTAAACAAACGAACCTATTTGCGCGCTCCTTTGATGCAAAAAACCGACAAGCTATAAATTACCGCTGAATTATTCTCCAAGCCCTTAGAACGACTTCTATTCTATTCAATTCTATTTTTTTCTTTGTTTTGGTCCCTTTAGGTCCAATCCACTAGCTCTCGCCCTTCCGGACTATGCTTTCCAGGGCTTCGTCGGCGAAAAATCTGGATAATCGAGCTCGTAGCTCGCAGAAATTCCAAAAAGAAAAAAATCTGCAATCGATGCAATGCATAAATTGTCGGCTGACAACCAAGACCTGCTACTGGTGTTACGTATAACCTTCACTTTTACTACTGACAGTTCCCGTGGCACGCCCATCTATTACCCGCCATTTGAGAAATGCCTCGTGTTCATCACCAAACAGGATACCATCAGCTTATAGGAATCTCCGCTTACAGCGCTTAGATCCAGAAGAAAGATGCCGCTAATTTAGCGTGAGTCTTTCCTTGATCCCGGAAGGTAAAAACGTCCGTACGGCACCTCTAACCGCCACCTCGGGAAAAACTTTGTAGTCCTCTCCGGAGGTCAAACAAAGAGTCCTTGGAACGACTTGAATTTCGTCCACATCCACGCCAGCGCCATGTGGGGCTATGTGGCGCGCTATTCGGCGCGGCGTATTGTTGCAAGTCTGGATGCAATAATGGATTATTAGCCAAAACTTTGTCAGCAATTAGAATTAGTTCACATTTTAACAGTATTTTTTATATATTTTTTTTGTAATTAATTTTTAAAATTTAATTAAATTTATTCCATAATTTGCGAGTTTAAACAACTCAACAATGTTGCCAGTGCATATGTAAAAAGCGTTACGTTAAATAAATATGCTAAAAAAGGAAAAAGCAATAGCAAAGGAATGTCGTATCTTTGTGACGTAGCCTCGCCGAACTACGTCACTGGGCTATACGGCGTTTTAAAAGTTCGCAGGCGTTTTGCCAAAAGAGCAATTTTTGGTGTTTTTACGTAAGAGCTTGCTTTTTCCAAAAGTAATAGAGAAAAGGGATTATAATCAGGGCTAAGGGCCTATTCCTGAACCAAATTTAAAAATAAATAAAAACAATCCTTAAACTACCTATGTTATATTAAATTCAATTAAAAGAGTTATTGAAAATCTAAATAATTTTTGTTGGTTTGAAAATAAAAATATTTATTGGTTACATATCAAAAAATTGCAAATGAGGTTTAATTGTGCTTAGATTTTCATTTTTTATTTCTATAAGTAAAACTATTTAAAATAAAAAATATTTTTCCGGCTTATCTAAAAACGACGAAAAATTTGGTTGTTTTCGAGAATAAAATAAAAATATATATGTAGTGTACCTATATATCTAATTTTATTTTTTCTGATTAAAAAATATAAAAGTATAGGGGTAAGCAATAGCTAGGGGCACCCGGTGTTAGGTGTGGGTCTCATGTCTCACTTCTTATTTAAAAACAAATATCTTAGTTTCACGCCTCGCCGGTGGCACGATAAGAATGTAATAAATTAAATATTGTAAATAATTGGCAATACATTTTTTTAATTTTTTTCCAATTTGCTAGTTGTCCATTTTGTTTGTTTTTGGGGCATTTCACGCAAAATAGGAAAATAACTAAAATTTTAAAAAAGCTGTTATATCAACGAAAATAACAGCAGAGACTTTAAACGTGGCAGTTGTAATAAGGGTCGAGAGACCTTCAAAATAATGTATCACTCGACTCCTCTTTTTATTTATGACTTTGGGGGTAAGTCTCACCTCTACTAGAAGATTGCAGTTCAAGTAGTGAAAAGGGTAAATGTAAAATGTTTCCTCCTAAAATCAAAAATTGACGTGCCCAAGCATTTTTCCTTATATGACATGGAGTGCCCAAAAAATTAGCTCTGTTTCTGTTTTTAAATTGCCACCATGTATTTATTGTAAGATTTTTTTCCTATTTACTCTAAATAATTAATAGTTAAATACACACATAATGTTTTTAAGGTAAAAATAATATGAATGTGTTCTTAATAAACAATTTGGTGTACAAATTTTGTACTTGTCCCACCAGTCACAATAAAAATAAAATAAAAATTGGGAAATCTTTTTAAAAGTTTAGTGGCCGAATTGAAGTTCGACTTAAAGTATGCCGCGGTAAGAGTTCTCTCGATGTCCCATCAGTCACAATCGGTGAAGTGATAATTTCGAAAAACTTATATTTATAAAAAAATCGTTTTCTTTTAATTTTCATAAATAGTTCCCAGTGACGTAGCTAGGGCAGCAGGGGCTCTTGGGCAAAAAAGTTACGTAGGGCCCCTAAAAATTTAAAGAGCAAAAAAGGTCCTTTCCTTTATTTTCCATCGCATTTGTTTTCAGGACTTGTGTACTTAACCGGAGGGCCCCTTTCAATTCCAAGGGGCCTCCTAATCTTGAGGGCTCCAGGGCACTGCCCCGCGTAACCTCATAGTAACTATACCACTGATAGTATCGAAATACTCCACAATTTTATTATTATCCCGAATTTTGGGTTAATAAAAAGTTTATAAACGTAATTTAGTCCGCAATGCGCAAACTAAGTTCATTTTACACGAATCCAAATAACTGTTTTAAGCCTTTCTTTCTTTAAATTTCAGCTCACAAAAGAACTTGATTATGATACTTTATGTAGGACCAGAAGCTAAAAAATTTAATGTAAAATGGCTTTAAGCTTTTCAGACACTTTATTAAACTTTTCGTTTGATCTTTTTATTCATCAGAAAAGGGGTCGGACTTACATTGTATCAAAAGATAATAAAGAAAAGTCACTGGCTAAACAACCGCCGGCGCTATTGCTTAATTATATTAAAAACCGCCGTCTGGCGGTTTATCTATTTACGTATATGAAAACCGCCGAAAATCTCTAATAATTTGTAATTACCGGCAGCTTTTACTTATTTTATCGGTAAATGCCGCCGTCCAGCGGCTATGCTAATAAAACCGACAAATAATAGTTAACCTAACCTGAAGCTAATTATTAATTATTTATTTTGCTGTGCCATAAGAGGTAAGCGTTTAGTTTTCTTGTGGTTTTATTGCTAATTATTATATTTTTATTAATCAAAAAAAAGAACACATGCCAGGGGCGGTCATATCGACTTTCTAATATAATCTTTAAGACTTTCATATATAATCAATAAATGCCCAAAATGCCCATATTTGCCATTACACCTATATGAAATAAAATGAAATAGAAAGGATGGGGCATCCGAGGGGAGGGGCCATGGCCCCCATGCCCCCCTCCTATGACTGCCCCTGAAACATGCTTGACAGGTAGGTAGGTATTTAAAAGAAGAACCTTTTTTTTGTTAAAGTTTTAAATTTGTAACGATTTGATTCGTTTATTATTGCATAACTTAATATCAAAGTAATACCAGAACTTTTTCCATGTTTTTCCCATTTTAAACTTTCACTGTGGAGGGGCAGGGTTAATCTTAAAATCAAGAGCTACAATTTGGAAGGTCTTTTTTATTTATTTGGAACCGATTTAGAACTATCGTAAAAGACAATGCTTACATATCTATACTAATATATAAAGAGGTAAAGTTTGTAACTTTGTTTGTGAGTTTGTGGATTTGTTTGTCTGAGCCGCTAATCTTCGGAAGTACTAAACCTATCATAAAAATTCTTTCACAATCTGAAAGCTACACTATTCAGGAGTGTTATAGGCTATATTTTACTATGATTAAACTAAAAGTTTAAATAATAACGCCCTATTAACGCCAAACGAAGTGGGCACGGGTCGGCTATCTTGGATAAACTATATAAATAAAATTCGATATTGACGTTACTATTGTCAACGGATTTTAATGCGTTTTTTGTTAATAGATAAAGCGATTTAAGAAAAAGGTTTATATGTATAATAATACAAAAACAATAACATATACAGAGGGTTTAAAAAAACTGTTTACATTTAAAATTCGGTAATGACGTTACTATTTTCAACAGATTTTAATGCGTTTTTTAAATAGATAGAGTGATTTAAGAGCAAGGTTTATGTGTATAATTATGTAAAAAAACATATTCAAAGTGTTAAAAAAAAATAGTTTACATTTAAAATTCGATATTACTCAAATGATTTTGATGCGGATTTTTAATAGATAAACTGATTCAAGAGGAAGGTTTATATGTGTTACGCACAAATATCGAAAACGCTCATTGAGCGAAAATAACGCACACTACGCGATATGGACGAAGGTAAATGACCAAATACCGAAATTAAATAGTTTTTCGTTTAATGGTCGTGAATTCATGACCGCATCGCGTTGTGTTCATTTTAGAAGCAACCACAACGCGTTATGTTCATTTGAAGAACGACCATAAAACGATGAATTATTTATTAAAAGAGACCACATACTTAAAAACCTTAAAATATAGTGAAAGCGTCATATATTTTGAAAATAAATACATAACTTAAGATTTAGTTAACATAAGACAGAATATAGTTCAAAAGTTGGAAATATTCTTAAACATGAAAATAAAAGGTACTTCGTAATTTTAAACAAGTAAACAACTAGCAAAATAATAACAAAATTTAAACAACTAAAATAAGTAATTTTTATCTAAAATAGATAAACGACTTAATTGTAGATTAAACCACATTGTAACAACTTATTTGTTCTTACAAAAGTTACTGTTGTGGAACTTGGAGTTGCATAACTGCATAATACTTGCTTAGAACGGCAATGGCATTTATTATTGTACAATAACGCTTATAATGACATAACACAAATCCTTGTTTGGAGCCTGAAGATAAAGCTGAAGCTTTTCCTAAATTGCTTGGGACATCCGATTGATCAATAAAGTTGAAATCAGCAAAAGTAAACTCATTTCGACCATACATTCGCTGCAGTACACCTTCTTTAGTGCGTAGTTGGTATATACCAGACTCAGGTACACTTAAAACCACAGCCAAAACATTTCTTGGCGCTAGCCTGCCTCTATCAACATCTGGGATTTAAAACGACTCACTTTGCTTAAAGTCAAACTAACAACTAAAGTACAAACGTGAAATGGTGCACCGCATTAAGGAAACTAGTTAAGACAGGAAAAATCCGGTGTTCGGCATCCACTTCGCGTTGTGGTCGCTTCTAAAATGACCACGACGCGTTGCGGTCATAAGTTCACGACTATAAAACGGAAACTTATTTAATTTCGGTGTTTGGTCATTTACCTTCGTCCATTACGCGTTGTGTGCGTTATTTTCGCTCATTGAGCGTTTTCGATATTTGTGCGTAGCATATGCATAATATCATATCCAAAAAACATATACAACATGTTTAAAAAATAGTTTACATTTAAAATTCGATACTAATTGGCGTTACTATTCTTAGCGGACTTTGATGCGGCTTTTTTTTATAGATAAAGTGATTCAAAAGAAAGGTTTATATGTGTAAAAAAACATATACAGTGTGTTTAAAAAAATTACATTTAAAATTCGATATTACCCAACGGATTTTAATGCGTTTTTTTTTAATAGATAGACTGATTTAAGAGTGAGGTTTATATGTATAATATTATCAAAAATATATATATACAGGGTGTTTAAAAAAATAGTTTACTTACATTTAAAATTCGATACTTAATAGATTTTGATGCGGTTTTTTAATGGAAAAAGTTATTTAAAAGAAAGTTTTATATGTATATAATAATATCCAAAATCTTTACAGTATAGGAAAGAGGAATTGTTTGACTCCGACTTTAACGCATGCGAAGCTGCGGGCAAAAGCAAGTCCTAAATAAGGACCATCCTATTATACAAATTTAACCTAACTTAAGTCCCAAATGAATAGCACTGAACCGTAGACTGGTAAATCATAAATATTAAAACCACTCTGTGTGTTCTGTTGGCGGGGTATGCAAACCATAATTGAGAAGATGAAAGAGAATGTCAAAGAGGTTTCTTGGTCTTTTACAAAGAGTTGTATTTAAATGTAATTAAGAGTAAATATTGCCACAATTTTTGATTATCTATGACGGTAGGAATTAAATTGTTAAACTTTGATTATTTCCATTTTTGCTGCTTGTGTAAAGTAACATTTATTTTTATACTGGCAAAGTATATTTAGTTTGCTTTACTTAGGAAGTTTACAAAATTTAGTCAACATTAGCCACTTTTTTTTGGTTAAAATTATTATATATTTTTTGGTATTCGCTTTGGTATAGTTGTTTAAAAATATTGTCGGTGGTAGCATTACCGCTAAAAGGTGATGTAAAATGCAAAAACTGTAAGTTTCAGTGCTTGGACAACATTAACAAAAGAGGGGGAAAGATGGCTTAAACACAATTTCTTTAGTGGACCTAAAACTTAACCTGAAAATATATTTTAAATACCACAATCCATAATTATATTAATTTACATACCAATATAACATGGTGCTTCCTGAATAACACTAAAATAATTTCGGACATCCATTGTTTTTATTTTTAACTATTCACACAACGTTTCGAACAGTCCTACCTCTGCTTGCTTACAATAAGATAAAAATTAAAAGGGTAATTTTTTTATTAAGTATCAAATCGGGAAAGTTAACCAAAAATAAATAGGTATTAAAAATAGTTATTATCCAACCAAGTGCGGAAAGTTATACTATCCCGCACGCGAACTGACGATGCCCGAACGATGCCAAGCGAATTTCGTGCATTTCTGCAAGGTTTAGAATCCATATTTTTCTACAAGCATGAAATAGACAATTATTTATTCATTCTTTAAACTTAATTTTAAATCACAATCTAACCAAATTTTATAAAAACATTTTATTTATTATTATCTATATACATATTAAAAGTACAATTTGTAGCTTTTTGTAGACTAATTGACGAACTCAGGTGTTTCTATGTAGCTGAAGGATTACTTTTTTATTGAGTGGTTTTTTTTCACCCTTTCGGGGTCATCCCACCCAGGTCCGACGACCGCCCCCTTAGGTGGTGCACTTCAGCCTGAAGGCTTATTGTACCTTGCTTCCTGTATTGCTCCTTCCCATTCACACACCATTCATTCCATAACTTGGATGGTTGTTGCTCGGTCCGCATCCCCGAGCAGAACACCGTGTGCCGTTGCCCAAAACACCGCTGGTGTCGGTCACCCATCCAAATTATGGGCGCGCATTCCACTGCTTAACTCCGGAGATCGACGCTTGTCGATACAACCGAAGCCGCCACTAGCGCGCCTTATTGAGTGGTGTAGCAAGAGTCATTTGGTTCATGTTTAATGGGCATGCATTCTGCTTTTCTGTTTGAGGCTTTATGGTTAAAATTGTGTTAAATAGATTCTTCTTTTTTATTTCGGAATCTTATGGGGTACAAAAAGGTACTAACGTGGTAATATACCAAAAAATAACCTTATCGGAGAACACATTTATTTTTAAAAAATCCCACACGCCGTGCGGGAAAGAGATAGTTTCCAAATTAAAATGCATACGGGAAAGTAATATTTTAGGCATGTCTATATAGAAAAATAATGTTTTGTTATTTTCTGTCATAGCCTTCTAAAGGGTTTTTTAATAAGAGTGTTAGTATTTCAAATAAAGATTTCCTAGTTTTAAATCAATAATTTTTTAATTTTAAGGTATTACCATATTTAGTATAGTATACAGTTTTATAATGCAGCGTCTGATACCTCGCAGGGTATACGCCACACTGTGGAAAAGGTTAAACGTGAGTTAACTTTACGTCAAAACTTATTCACAAATTTTTTAACAGTGCGGCGGATTATCTGCGCAGAGTACCGATGATGGCAACCCAATTTTTGAGTAAATAAACCTTAAGTGGCCACAACTGAGCTACCACTTTGGTAATATTTTTTTATTACCTCCAACCGATCGAAAGGAGTCAGACTCTGCATTATAAAACTGCATTCTATCTATACTTTTAATATGGCAACACCTAAAAATTAAACATAATAATATATGGATTATGAATTAGAAACCGAGAAATCTCAATTTAAAAAACTACCATTATTGATGGACCCTACATAAAAATAGCCAGATTTATGAAAAATGCCAGTCAAATTTGAAATTATAACTACATTTATATTTTAAAATAGCGAAAAAATGCTAAGTAAATATAAATAAAAATATATAGGGTGTTCCATAGGAAGAGCATAAGTTGAGTAATTTTCCCAAAAACTGCCCAGTAAAGAAAATAACTAATAACACAACAAAAATTTACGGAAAAAAAACTACTTAAGTAACATATTAAAAGATGTTTTATAACTTTAATTGCAAACAACTTAAAGAAAGTTGTAACAAAGGCCAACATCTGAAAATTAGCCTATAGTTCCGAGGTGAATCGCAATATCGATGAACTGTTTTCACTACAGTTTTTTTAATCAAAAAAAGGGATCGAGAGTTTTTTACTCGATTTTTCATATTTGTTACGGTTTTAGGGATACTCTCTAAAATCAACGAAAATGAAACACCTCGTATATTTGTCTAAAGGATTGCCAGCAAAAAACATAGCTGCCGCATCGTACATTTACCAACTCCATTTTTTTATAGGTAAGGCCTTGTCTATAAGGCCAATTGGTTACTTTTCTTAATTCCCCGTTATAACTTTTGATTAAAGTAGGACTTATCAAAAACATGCAATATAACTAATACGTTTTCAAGAAATTAAACTGGTTGGTTTAATTTAAAAAAGCGGCAAATAAATTTTTATGTGCTAATTGTAGCTCGCACTGTGCCTAGTTTCTTAGACGCGTGTTTAAAGGTAGGTTTTATTTTAATTTAACTGCATTCACGTTTATATTCTCAACGAAAAGTTCATTTACTATTTCGAAGATAGCTTTAGCCTTTGTTTGTTTATTTTCGTATTCTACACATATTGCATCTCACATACACTGTTTGCTACAGATTCAAGAAAAAGCATTGCTATTGGTTCATTTAAAAAAATATATTTTTTTCAATGATGGTTAAAAAATATGCTATTTTTTAAAGTATTTAATTTTAGTACCAGTGCAGTGTGACACTAGTTAGTCCGACTCCTTGGAGCTACTGGGAGGCCCACTCACGGAGGTATAGTGTATCTCAAAGTATATCGCTTTGGCTTTTGACGGGCAATACCCCAATAACCATTTAATGATTTTATGACCTATTGTTATTGGGCAAACCCATGAGGTTCATAATGACAGGGGTGGGCCAGGTAAAAATATCTCTTAAGTTTTGAACATTTATATAAATATTTTTGCTAATATTTTAGTTGCAGTGTTGAATAACCGTTTTTACTGTGCTTTTCGAAAAAGTTGTTTTACGAGAATATATATAACTATGTCGCGTCGAAATCATTTGTCATTAGATGCAAAACAGGTTGTGAAAAATGTGTGTGAAACTTTAATCAGTAGGGGATTTTAAAAATGAAATGTCTGAAAATCTTTAACAGTTAATTTTTTCAAAAGTAATGTCAAACTTTAAAGCGTCCATCAGACATTTCATTTTTATTTTTTTTCAGTTTTCTAACAAGTTTATCAGTAAGTTTTTAGGTAAACCACATTTTTGGTAAACTATTTGCCACATTTTTGAGACGCAGTTCTCGTCTGGCGTCTTGTTAAGATTTCATTTTATTAGATTACAATAATTTCAACCGAGTGCTAATGAACTTTTGTTTATGGATTGAAACCTTTGCATTGTAAGAAACTTAATATTAAATATTTCATTATTTGATTTCTTCTAAAGTAATAATAACTTTTATTATATTGTGTAAGAGCAGAATAGTTTTTCATAATGTATAAAAGTTTTAATTTTATAATTATTAAAACTTTGCATATATTAAATTTCCTAATGTAATTTTAAGATTATACCTACTTAAATAAACAATAAATTTTAAATCTTTATATTATTAGAGTCCGTCCCTAATGTTCTGCTCTTTAATACCTACTGATTCGCAGTTTTATTGCTATCGGCAGGTATATTGGAGTATTGCCGTCAAAAGCCAAAGCGATTTACTTTGAGATACACTATGAATTGTGAAATAAATCCGAAGTAATAAAAAGAATGGGATAAAAATGTCTACAAACTACCATATGCAGTATGTTATAAAACAAATTAAAAATTAAAAACATCGAGTTTTTAATTTATTGCAAAAAAATACTTTTTTTAAATGGGACACCCTTTATGTATATTATCACCATTCAAAAGATCTATTAAACAGCCTAAAAAATGCATATATGTGATACATTCAAGTTAAAATAGTTTCGGAAATATGGCTATCATTAGAAACTTGCCAGTAAACTGGCATTTTTAAAAATAAAACACCCTGTATATTGCATTATCATTAGGTCGATAATTTAAAAAACTTCAAGAAAATATCAAATTTAATGTCTAACTCTTATGGTGGGATTTTTTATAAATGTACAAGTAACAAAATTATACAGTGTGAGTCGCTTTAATTGGGATGCACTGTGTAATACATAAATATTGCCTACGAACTAGTAAATTACAATTATTTACCATGTTTTTCGTCTTAGAATCTTCGCTGTTCACTCTTTAATTTATCTTTTCCTAACTTTCCGAACTTCTTTGCTTTAAACCAAATCAAACGAAACCAATACTGCACTTTGGCACACAGAAAGTTTTGAGATTTTATCGTATTATCCCGTTGCTCGGCGTGTTGATAGAAATCATTAGACGTTAAAGAGAAGTTCAAATATTGGTCTTGGCGTATATTTACGTATATAAAGCGAACGGTCTTTGACACTAACTTTATATAAAATTTACAAATATTTTACCTGCAAAATACAGGATAGTATTATACTTAAGGTACGTTTACATTTTGATATATTGCATTATATTTAGGTCACATAGAAAGAAGATTCTGCATAATTGGATTTAAACAGTCGTGTGCAATAACTTTTGACTTGCTTACGGAGGTATTTTAGTCTAAAAATTTGAATAATTGGAAAAACTTGTTTTTGACGTGATAACGTCTTAGGCCGTGTTTCCACGGGCCACTTTTTGAAGTTGATATTGGCCACAAAAAGTGGTTGCTGTGTCGCCAGCTCATAGTTCCGTTTCCAACAATGCTAAAATTTTACTCCTTTTTACACGGGCGTTTTGACAACCACAATTAAACTCCTGTCACTCTACTATCGAACCACTTTTTGTGGCCCATATCAACTTCAAAAAGTGGCCCGTGGAATCACGGCCTTATAATTCGATGGAGCCGGCTGCATGCATAAAAACATGACTCATGCGGCGTTTCATTTAAAGCTTGAAGTGCAAGCGAGAGCGCGAGGCACAATCGGCCTCCGCGTTCGACATCTGTTTCTCTCCTTGAGCGGTCTGCCTTCTATACAATAATTCATTTACATGTTTTCCTCAAGTAGGGAGTGCAGTAAAAAGTGAATGTGGTGTAAGCTGTTTTATTTTCCTTTGTTTTTCAAAAGTTGAAAATAAGTTGTTGATGCCACATTGTGACTTGTAGTTGATCTGTATAATTTAAGTAAATACCTTATGACATTATCACGTAAATTTATCGTACGTAAACCGACTTTACAGGCACTTTTTTTTATAATTCAATAGATGTGTAATGTCTCATTTTTAATTATAGACTCTTATTAAAGTAAAAGAAAAGAACTCCATATAAACATATACAGGTGTGGAAAATCTTCATTCGCCCTTTGCAATTCCCCAAGTGGAAAAGAGAGTATTTCTGAATATACTGAATCACATAAGTTCGACTGAAACAGACGATGCGATGTTGTCGATGCACACGTACTCCCCTATTAGGACACCTGGTGCCGACGGTTTTCAATTTGCGTATCAAGAACTTGCAGCGTTCGGGTATTGAACAATGTTGCCAGAGACTTTTTCGGGGATTTTTGATAACAAGGTAAAACGGGATTTTTAAAGTAAAAAACGGGGATTTTTAACGATTTGGAAGTACAAAACATTTTTAAAGGTACGTTTTGATCTTACTTTTATTGCTTGATATTTACGTCAGATAAAAATTCTGACTAGTGTAAACAATCAAAAATTTATATCAGACAACATTTTTGACCGTGTACACAGCTAGAATTTCTATCTGACATAAATATCATGAAATTAATGTCAGTTGTAAACAAATCATTACTTTTACTTACTTTTTACTTAAAATTCTCGATTTTTACGTAAACCTTTTTTTTGGTTGTCAATTTCTTTGGCGTAGAAAATACATTTTTTGACTATTAAAAGGCGGCCCTCAAATGTGGCTTTAAATCACAGGGATTTTTTCTAAAGTATCCCAAAAAAGTGATTTTTTTGAACCACGTGGGGATTTTATCGTAACCCACCTGGCCATAATTTATTAAATTCGGTTCTCTTTGGTTTTCAAGCATTTGAGGTGATATGCTACCGGGTGGTGCAAGGCACTGCGGGACGGAAATTTTTAAAAAGGGCGAAAATGCAGCAATATCACAGACTTGTCGTTTCTTAGTTAATGGAGGTGCAAGTGGCACCTCATCATTACATGCACTTCCTACAATTTCGTTAACAGCCGATGGTTTCAAACTTTTATAATAATTTCAAAAGTTGTACTTTTCGCTGGTACAAGACCAAACCTATAATGCAAACCTCCTAATTATTTCTTCTGCTAAATTACCAGCATAGTACTACTTAATAATTTGAACTTTTGTCAACGATATTGACCAAAACTTTTAAAAAATCTAAATTAAGCAGGATCAGCAGCAGTTTGCAACACAGCAAACGACTTGCTAGTAAAAATAAATTTTAAAGGATTCTAGTCGACCCAACTCCGAAAAAAATCTGTCCCCAAACCTAGTTCAAAAAGCCCTAAATTGATATTTTTATGTTTCCTGAAAGTCCTTAAATTTTAAAAACTCAATGTACATTATACAATTACATTCTAAAGTCACAAAAATAAAGTAAAAAGGTTTAATAACATTTTTATTACTATTATTATTTTAATTTTACCCCGAAAGTTAAGGCAAGTCGGCAACCCTGTACTCGACATCTACGTACCGCAGTCGCTCTCGTCTGGATTTCGTCTCCTGCTACGGCACAAAAGAGTGGGGCTGTAATTACAGTGGGCGGAAACATATTGCCGAAGAGAAGGGAGATTCCTAAATCACATGAGTTCGACTGAAACAGAATGAGGTGTTTCCCCTCCCGTTCCCCTTGCTTTCTCCCCACCACTGCGCCAACGCGCTCGCTTTGTTTATGGTTGATCGAGCTCGAGGCTCGAGCACGCAGTTGCTTCTTTGCACGCATGGAGGATGTTACTGCTTCACATATTTTGATAAAAAATTTTACGTAATTATTAAATATTTTGGTATTTGATGAATTTATTGCTTTAAATGCATCAAATACTGCCATTTCTAAGAGCTTTTTTTTGCCGTTTGGGGCTAAACAAAATTAAAAGCAATTCCGAAAGAAAGAATAAACAAATAATTTTAAAAATAAAAATATAATTCTAAAGAAAAAATTAAAGAACATAAAAGTATTTCTAAAAAATTTCTTATAAAAACTTTAATACTTTTTAAAATCTTAGTTTATAAGGTTCTCAAAGAGACCACCATTTTGTGCAAGACAATATCCCAACCTGTTATACAATTCGGTTCTTGTGTTTTCAAGTATTTCAGGTGTTATTCCTATAAGAACCTGACTAATTTTTTGGCGGAGCTCATCTAAGTCATTTGCACGTTCATGACGATGCCTATAAATTTGTTGCTTAACATGTCCCCAAAGAAAAAAATCATTTGGTGCCAGATCTGGTGATCTAGGAGGCCATTTTATAGTACCTCTTCCGCTGATTATACGATTTGGAAACGTGACTCCCAAAAATTGTTGAACTTCCCTGGCGTTATGAGCCGGACAACCATCCTGTTGATACCAAATATCTTCAAAATTGACATTGAGAGCCTGAACAGCTGGAATAACCTGATTTCTCAAAAGATTCAAGTATTTGTTGGCATTTAAATTTCCCTCAATAAAAAAAGGGCCAATAATATTATCGCCCAAAATGCCAGCCCACACGTTGACCTTTTGAGGGTATTGTGTTCTGAGAGGGATAGTGATGTGCTTGTTTTCTATCGAGTAACCTACAGCGATAGAAGGGTTGTGATGACCATGTAAGGGAAATGATGATTCATCAGTAAAGAGAATATTTTTGATAAATGTGTCATTAGCATTGGCTCTCTCCATCATATCCTCACAAAACACCATACGTTTTTCATAGTCTTCAGGAAAAACCTCTTGGCTAGATTGCAATTTATAGCAATGGTATTTGTTTCGTTTCAGAATATTCCTAACTGTTCGAGATTCAATATCAAGTTCTTCAGAAATTTTGGTACTATTACAAGGAAAATTAATTTCGGCTAAACTGCAAACAGCAGTCTCACGGACTTGCCGTTCCTCGGTTAATGGAGGTGCAGGCGGCACCTCATCATTACACATGCATTTCCTACAATTTTGTAAACAGCCGCTGGTTTCAAACTTACTTATAATTTTTAAAATTGTACTTTTAACAGGCACAGGACCTCCTTCAAATAAAAATGCAAATCTCCCGATTATTTCTTCTGCTGAATTACCAGCATAGTACCACTTAATAATTTGAACTCTTTGTTCAACGGTATAAACCAACATTTTAAAAAGAAAGCGCCGTAGTTTATAGTTTGCGGTACCCCAAACAGCTTGCAAATGAGCTCTGTCAAACGCTCGGGCCCGGCGACGGCACGTTGATGTGCCCCACTACTGCAGGAAAGTGGGCGTATACATACATATGGCATCATTGCATTTGAAAAATGGGGGAATATCTTATTTTCCGTTACTTTCTATCTTAAGGCAAGATCGCTTTCTCTTTTTCCACTTGTTAATACCAATGGTTCGATAACGATTTTCCAGACCTGTATGTCCTAAACGTCCTAGATTTTTAAACTACGGTGTGTTAAAAATTAAAAATAAAAACTTTTTTTTTTAATTTTTAACACACCGTAGTTCAAAACTGACGTTTAGGACATATATTTATATAAAGTTTTTTTCTTATTTTCTGTTGTAGAATCGCCCCGTAAAGTTTGTCGGTTAAGTTACAGGACACCCTATATGTATGTAGGTAATTTGATTAAAATTGATGAAAACTTTGATGTCTATTGATGCCTAAACGGTGAGGTTTATAGACTTTAATAAAGAGTACCTTATTTTTTAAGATTTTGATTGTCTATAAAATGGCGCCTCTAGCTTTGCTATATTTGTCAAAATAGAAAAGTTATGATGTAAATAAATTTTAAGTTTTAGGTAAAGTGCCCTCTGGCGGTATTTAAAGAAAGTACTTTTGTCTTAGAAATTTAGAATCTGCAAAGCTCAATTTGTGTGCCAAATATCAACTGGATTGGTTAAAAAATAAATGCAATATGGCGAAAAAACCAAAATAAAAATTAAACTTTGACGGCTTGTAACTCGAAAACGAATGACATTTTGAAAAAAGTTTATAAGAAGCTCTACCGGTATTTTGTCAAGTAGAATCACCTCCTTAAGTTTCGTGATTAATTTATGAATTACCTTGTATAACTAAAATTAAAAATTAGAAAAAAATTATAAAAAATTATAAAGAATAAAAATTAAAAAAAAAAGTTATTTATCTATCCAGAATCGAACTCGGGATCTGTCGCTTACGAGTCAACGCTCGTAACACTATCGTCATGGAAGAACCTATTTATTAAACCTTTACAGTATGCTTAAAAAATAGGCCCTGTTTATAAATTATTTATCTTGTAATTTTTTTCCTTTTTCTAAGAATTTTAAAGTTTGTTTTACCCTTAATCCATGCACACTTTAATTGGTAATACTTTAGTTTTAGTTTTATGAAAAGTCAGTTTTTTTCTTGCCCCTAAAATACTTCTGGCTTTTATTTTCCTAAAAGATGTACATACATATTTTTTAACTTATTAAGAGCTTTGACAAAATCTTTGTAGGTGTCAAACGTGTCTCCCAGTTTCATTTTTGTTTGTTGATCAATAATAAAAATAAATTAAAACAATAACACAAATAATTATTAAAGCTAGGTTAACTTTAATGATAAAAAAATAAAAACCGCCGGTAACTACAAATAAATTATAATTTTCGGCAATTTTCAGATAAGTAAATATAAAAAAACCCCAAACGTGTTAATTGAATGTTGCGATTACGCAACGCTGGTCGAAAATGAGTTAAGTTGTTTAGTGCAACTAAATATTATATGAGAGAATACATACAACTATCTATGATTCCCGGATTCGCTCGGGAGTTGATATGAGACCCAAAAACCGTTGTTCTGAATGAAGTTCAAATACTCGACAACAGATGGCGCCACTACACTTAATTTTCAAGTTAAAGGGTTGGAAGAGTCCTTATATCTTTAAAAATACGCCCTTTAGGATAAAACAGAAACTTTCTTGTTCGAGGGGGATAAAGGGCTATCACACTATATAAGTTCCTCGTATCAAGACTTCTTTTCAAGTTTTATCGGCACGCACATTTTATCAACTTAGTTTTATTATATACAAGGTGTCCAAATAGGGTATCAGCACTTTATTTGTGAATTTAATCTCAGACGTGGCAACGCCGCCACTTACGGCGGGAGTCAAAATGTAAACGGGTTCAGGAATTTTAGTTGCAATGGAGCCGTTTACCGGAGAGCAATGCGCCTTTTGTGTACGTGCATTTTATCAAAACAATAATTCAATCGTGACAGCACGCCGTCTGTATCGCGCTCATTACCAATTACATGATATTCAATTATCACCTAGCCCTGATGTTATTAGAAAATGGATCAGGATGTTTGAAGCTACTGGATCCACAGTGCAAATTCATAAGCCAGGCCGCCCACGAATCGTAAGAAGTGCAGAAAACATCGAACTAGTACGTCAATCAGTCAGAGAGAATCCAACCTTATCTGTACGGAAGCGAAGTCAGACGACTACTCTCAAAAGATCATCTTTACATAACATTTTGACCAAAGACTTGCATCTGCATGCATATAAGATACAGTTAGTGCAGGAATTAAAACCGAGGGATTACAATACACGGTTAGAATTTGTCAATGAAATGATGGAACGATTCGTCGATTTCAATAACATTTTATTCAGTGATGAGGCTAATTTTCATGTAAACGGCCACATAAATAAGCAAAATTGCAGGTACTGGTCTGACGTTAATCCTCGCAGAAAACACGAACGTCCACTGCATAGCCCCAAAGTGGTCGTATGGCTGCTATGTCTGCTGATGGCATAATTGGGCCGTATTTTTTGAAGATCAAAATGGACGGGCACTTACCGTTAATACCGAGCGGTATTGTGCAATGTTACAAGATTTTCTTGCTCTATCTCTCCGACAGTTTCAAGGTTTTAACTTAGAAACCTGGTTTCAGCAGGATGGTGCGACATGCCATACGTCAAATCGGGCAATTGAAGCTGTTCAACAATTATTCCCCAATAAAGTCATTTCAAGAAGAAGCAATATTAACTGGCCTCCTAGGAGCCCGGACCTGTCGCCACTTGATTATTTCTTATGGGGTTACCTCAAAAGTAAGGTCTACGAGAATAATCCAGCTGATACAAATCAATTAAAGCAAAATATCCAGGAGCAAATAAGATTAATATCAAGGGAAATGTGTGGACGGGTTATCAATAATCTTCGTTCTCGATTTGAAGAGTGTATACAGCGCAACGGACACCATTTAGACAACATTGTTTTTGGTTCATAAATTTCCATTGACTGTACATTTATTTGTCATAAATAAATGATTATAGAAATATGGTGTATTTGGTTTATGCAAACATCACATTGCTGATACCCTTATTGGACACCTTGTATAATGATAATGATAATGATGTACCAAAAATAACAATTTAAATTAATTATTTTTAACATATAACAAAGGAACACATTTTCTTACAAAAAAAAAATACTAAAGAATTTAAAGAATCCTTTGCATAGTCTTTAAAATAAAAAAATCCAGGATATTTTTGTAAGATATAAACAATATAATATTTAAAAAATCCATTTACAAGAAAATATTTGAAATATTTAAAAAAAATCTGTCTTAATTAAAATGACAAATAATAAGTAATTAAAAGTAAATTAGGCTTTAAAACAAATAATGTTCCCATGCGAATTTATTATATTTGAGCCCTTTTATTTGTGTTAAATTGAAAGTTTTTGTAAGTATTTTTGTAAAATGGCTTTTTTGATTGTATGCTAAAAATTACATAATAAAAATATAATGTTTCAAAGAGAAATTAATTCCTGATGATAGGTTTTAGCTTTCTTGAAACAAAAGAAAAATATTTTATTTTTGTTACGGCAAAATTTAAAAAGCTTCTTCTTTATTACAATAGAAACTATGTATTTTTGAAACAATAATATTTTTCTCGGAAACAAATGAAAAATGATATAATTGATAAAATTTCAAATAAATAAAAGCAAGTTTTATTTTGTTTTTCCATAAAGGAACTGTTTTTAAATCATGGCTTCCTTTTTTATGCAGATACGTAAATAGAATGGGGTAAGTTATTTTTAAAGTATTTTTTTGCATACAAATTATTTATACAGAATGTGTAAAGTTAAATTGGCATTATTGCTAACTTTCTTACAATATGGGATGGGACTTTGGTTAAATTATTGAATATTTTGTAAGATGATCATCTCAGAAAAAGAATTAAATTTTTTTTGGCGGAATGCTAATAAAATAATTTTTTTATAAAGAAGTGGTATTATACAGGGTGTCCGGAATTAGGAGCACATTTTTAAGAGGCGATTCTGCATCCAAAATAAACCCTAGTTTTCTATATAGATGTGTGTCCAGAAATGCTTCCTTACCGAGATACGGGGTGTTGAACTAAGAATAAAAACTGTTTTTAACACGCTTTTATTAACTTGGGTTGTAACTATCTATCTATCCATCTGGCTATCTATGTAACGGAATCTTTGAGCCTAATTTTAACCAACTTCCAGCTATTCGATTTCTTTGAAACTTTGCACACTTATTAATGACCCATGACAATGCAATAATCTGCAAACAGTATCCCGTTATCTTGTTTTTGATCGCCAGGAAAAAAAATTCCATTATATAATAAAAACAACACCTGGGTTGCCATCGGTTGGCAACATTCCAAACTTTGCTACTCAATTGCGAAGAAATTTTTAGTGGGTTGCCATCTGTTGGCAACATTTCAAACTTTGCTACTCTTGTTCACTAAAAATTTTTTCGCCATTTTGTCAAGAGTAGCAAAGTTAATTGATATAACGAACTAAAAAATGAAAAATAATTAATAGTTTAAAAAAACTAAAAAAACACGCTTTTATATGCAACCGAACTAAAAATTGGAAAATAATTTTTCATTAAAAATAATATTGTCATTTTATAGTAAAAAGCGTGGGGTGCTTAATATATTAAATGTTATAATTATTATATTTGCCAATATCTATGATGGAAAAGTTATGAAAAAATAGTAAAATGCACCCCACGCTTTTACTATAAAATGACAATATTATTTTTAATGAAAAATTATTTACCGTATTTTCAACATCACTCAAAAATATCTTTATGAAAATTATTACATGTCTTTGGAGCATCTAAAGGCAATTCCTAATATTAAAAGGGTTTTTAATTTGCACCAGTGGCGTCTGTACGGGGTATACCATTAATTATTTTGTAAAAAAATAGTACGCCACTACTTTTTGTGCAAATAAAAATTACGCGTAATATTCCCATTTTATTTAGAGCAAATTCGATTCCTTGACTTTTTTCTTACGAGGCACCGTGTTGACGTAAAAGAATAAAAACCATTTCAATGTCGGAAATAGTCATCATTTCAGAAAATAAAAATCTTGGGAGGCTTGTGTCACTGGTAAAGACAAAATTTATTTTCGGTCAAATAACTTATTAGGACACTGTATAATATCGAGTTGCGTGATATTCATTTTTATTACGGTGTGGTCCAAGGAAATGGTCGAGCTGCACGACGTCTGTACCTGGAGGCATATCCTCAAAGAATAATACCACAACCAAGGATGTTCTCGGGAATTTATAGGAGACTGGGAGAATACGGGGCATTTAGGATAAGTAGACGTGATGCAGGGCGACCAAGAAGAACACGTACAATGGCAGCAGAAATACGCATTTTAAATAATATTGAAAATAATCCGGGGAACAGTGTAAGGAAAGTCGGTGCAGAAGTAACTATTCCGAAAAGTTCTGTTCATGAAGTCTTGTGTGAGCAGCAGCTTCACCCATATCATTATCAAAAAGTTCAAGCGTGATTACCAGCAGACTACGAACGTCGTATGAACATGTGTGTCCATATTCAAAATCAACATAACATCGAACTTTTTATTTAACTTTTGTTTATGTATGAAGCTGGATTTGCTCGTAAAGGTCCTATTAATTTACACAACCTCCACTAATGAAATAATAAAAACCCCTATGCAATAACCGATCGCGGATTTCAAGATAGATTTTCTTTGAACGTATGAGCTGAGATAGTAGGAAATCATTTGGTTGGACCCCATTTATTCCCTAATCGACTTTCTAGCGAAATTTATTTAGATTTTTTAAGAAATCATTTACCCCTTCTCCTAGAAGATATTCCGCTTCAGGTACGCAATTCAATGTGGTTGCTGCAAGATGGCGCACCACGTTATTTTGCAATTCAAGTTAGAGAGTATCTTAATGAACTTTTTCTAACCGATGGATAGGTCGTAGGAGATGGACTTGAATCCGAAGGATTTATTTTTTGGAAATATCTTAAAGACCTTGTTTACAAGACTCCAATGAATAACGTTAAACAACTTAGGCAGAGAATAACTGACAACTGTAAAACTATCAGACGGAAACAGGGAATATTCTTTAGAGTTCTTTAGAGTTCGTCAGTCCTTTCTAAGAAGACCTAATTTATGCATGGAAATAGAAGGCCAACATTTTGAGCAACTGCTATAGTTTGTTACTATGGTTTTTTAAATTATTGTTAATATTTTCTGAAATGATGACTATTTCCGGCATTGAAATGGTTTTTATTTTTTACGTCAAAACGGTGCCTCGTAAAAAAAGTCGAGGGATTGAATTTGCTCTAATAAAAATAGGAATATTACGCGTAATTTTTATTTGCACGAAAAGCAGTGGCGTATCATATTTTTTTCAAAAATAATTGATGGTACACCCCGTACAGACGCCACTGGTGCAAATTAAAAACCCTTTTAATATCAGGAATTGCCTTTCGATGCTCCAAAGACATGTAACAATTTTCATAAAGATATTTCGAGTGATGTTGAAAATACGGCAAAAAACAGTTTTTATTCTTAGAAGTTTAATACCCCTTATCTCGGTAAGGAAGCACAGCTGGACACACATCTATATAGGAAACTAGGGTTCATTTTGGACGCAGAATTGCCTCTTAAAATATGTGCTCCTAATTTCCGGACACCCTGTATTTGGTTTAAAGAAGGGATGGTACTACCGAGTACAAGGTTATTTAGAACGAAGTAATACCTGGCCAGATGTTAAATGACGTTTTCGGGTCCAGCTGACATTAACCGCCCAGGCACAGGGTTTCTGAAATTTACGCGTTATAACTTTAAAAATATTAATACTAGAGGAAAAAGTTTAAAATAAAAGTTGTAGAAAAGTTATCAATTTGAAAGTTTACTAATTAGCAATTTATTGCCTGATGAATTAGTAAAAGAGATATCGGTAAAAAGTAAATAAACAATCAGTAATAACTTTATAAAACAGTAAGTGACAGCATACCAGCAGTCGTTTTAAAAAAATGTGCTCCAGAACTTGCACCAATCTTAACTCGGCTCTTTCGAATTTCTTACGACGCAGGTATCTTTCCGGAGAGCTGGAAAGCTGCACGTGTTCAACCTATTTCCAAGAAAGGATCTAAATCTTTTTTATCTAACTATAGACCAATTTCAATTCTCTCATTTCTTTGTAAAGTTATGGAAAAAATCATTAATTTACAAATTCTTAAGTATTTTGAAAAACACAACATTTTGCATGACAGGTAGTAGGATTTTGCCACAAAAGATCTACAACAGACCTTCTTTTCTTCGTATTACACTGTTGGATTAAGTCTTTTGAGTTTCTAGGTGAGGCCCAGATCGTTGCCCTTGATATATCCAAAGCTTTTAACCAGGTCTAGCATGCCGCACTTCTTAATAAATTTTCCTCCTATGGTCTTTCAACTAAACTCGGTACTTGGCTCACTAGTTATCTATGTGATCGACGTATATCAGTTATTGTGGACGGCCACACGGCCTGATTTGGAAAACAAACGCAGAGAAATGCAAATATCCCTTTCGCTAGATCTTAATTTAATATTGGATTGGGGCGTCAAAAATCTCGTCCATTTTAATGCATCCAAAACACAATCATATTCAACTTCCTCTTACCTCACTTAAGACACTCACGGTACGTTAGTATTTAGGCTTTTAGCTTTCGTGGTTTGTCCAAAGATTAAAAAAATATATTTAGCATAAAAGATAGGAAATTCATTTGCCAATAATAAAGGTACCAATAATTGTGGGTCTCAAGTGCACGGTTACAGAGATACAGACCAAAACATTTTTTGCAAAATGATGGCACTTCCGCTCGCCTCATTTGTAAATATTTTGCGTTTTTAGGGCTATTACGTCATACTGACTATTTGTGAAAAAAATAACCTTGTTTTTGCACAACAAAATTCTCTATTCCCTGTACTACCCAAGCAGCAAACTGACGTCATTATGGCGTCATTTTTAAGTCATTTTTGGTCATAGAACGTCATCAGACCAAAATTATGACGTCATTTTAATGACGTGTTTTTGACGTCGTTGAAGTGGCGTCTTTTTGATGTCATTTTTTCGTCATAGTTGCTCATAAAAATCTAATGACGTCATATTTAGAAAACCCGCCAGAAAAATGTTGTTACATTATATGATTCATGTCAAATCCAACCGAAATATTATATGACAAAAAAATAGAACTAATAAATAATAAATAAATAAATAAATTTGTTTATTCAATAAATAATCAAAATTAACAAAAAGAAATTCATAAATGGAGCACACTAAATTTACAAAAAATTTGTACTGTGCTACTGTGAGAATATGAACAATAAGACATTTAAATACATAAATAAAAGTCAGGATAGTTTACACCAAAAACCTAAAACTAAAAAAAAAACAAACTCTTACTTATAAAAAAAATATGTCTTTGTAATGGATTCAATTTTTTTTCTTTAAATTTTCGAACGGATTCCAAGACCCCAACCCAACCGTTATCAATCTGGCAAAACATTATAAAAATAAAAACAATAACGCCTATGCATAATAATAAATATTTACTACAATACTACATATGTAACTTCAACGTAATGACTTCACAAGGGTCATGTATGGCCCTATCGCTACACAAAAAATAATCTATTTTCAAATATATATTTTTTAACTTCTTTTATAAAAATATGTTTTTTACAATTTCTCTTAACTTTAAAGGTAACATATTATAATATTTTGGTCCAAGAAAACTTACAAATTTTTGACAGTGCGTTTTGAAATATAAGTTATGTGTTAAATGCTGGCTGGTAATGGCTCTAGTCAGGCATCGATGCAAAACTCTTTTCTTTTGGAATGCAGTGTGTACAAATATGACAGATTGTAAAATATAAAGGAGCTTGATATTAAATAACTTATTTTCCGAGTATATTCGCTCTGTTGAAAATCTTTTTTCCTTTTTTAACATTACTTTTATAATAAAATTTTGTGTAGTTTGTAGTGTCCTTAGACTAGTGTCAAACAAGCCTCCCCAGTTTATTTTTATTTATTTTATAATTTTACAAAATTAAAATAGGAAAAAACTCTACCGGTAGATGGCGCAATGGACAATGGACTACCACGCTTTTTCAACATCTTCGCTTTTTATTGCCTACACCGTACCAATGAGACCAAAATATAACGAGACCGGTCTGCGGTTGGTGATCTTAATTAGCTTTAAAGGAAATATCTTCGGCTTGTATAAAAATCTTTATCTCCAGGTTGGAGAGTGTCCCCAGAGATGCGACCTTGCAGTGTAAGGAAATTGCAAGCAGTAAGGAGTTTTTTCCTATTTCCATTTTCAAATAAAATTTTGTATCATTTTAGCTTTTAAAAAAAGAATATGCGTCAATTTTTCGTCATCTTAAAGACGTCATTATGACGTCATTAACGGGACGTCTTTTTGTCTGTGACTTGGGGAAGTCAATTTAACGTTCTTTTTCGTCATCTTATGACGTCTTTTCTGACCAAATGTGACCAAAAATGACTAAAAAGTGGTATTATATTTGATTTAAAGAAGGTATGGTACTACCGAGTACAAGGTTATTTAGAACGAAGTATGCATAGCGTAATACCTGGCCAGATGTTGAATGACGTTTTCGGGTCCAGCTGACATTAACCGCCCAGGCACAGGGTTTCTGAAATTTACGCGTTTTAACTTTAAAAATATTAATACTAGAGGAAAAAGTTGAAAATAAAAGTTGTAGAAAAGTTATCAATTTGAAAGTTTACTAATTAGCAACTTATTGCCTGAAGAATAAGTAAAAGAAATATTGGTAAAAAGTCAATAAACAAACAGTAATAATTTTATAAAACAGTAAGTGACAGCATACCAGCAGTCGTTTTAAAAAAATGTGCTCCAGAACTTGCACCAATCTTAACTCGGCTCTTTCGAATTTCTTAACACACAGGTATCTTTCCGGAGAGCTGGAAAGCTGCACGTGTTTAACCTATTTCCAAGAAAGAATCTAAATCTCTTTCATCTAACTATAGACCAATTTCAATTCTCTCAGTTCTTTGTAAAGTAATGGAAAAATTCATTAATTTACAAATTCTTCGTATTTGAAAAAAACAAAATTTTGCATGACAGGTAGTAGGATTTCGCCACAAAAGATCTTCAGCAGACCTTCTTTCTTTCGTATCACACTGCTGGAATAACTCTCTTGAGTTTCTAGGTGAGGCCCAGATCGTTTCCGTTGATATATCCAAAGCTTTTGACCAGGTCTGGCATGCCGCACTTCTTAATAAATTTTCCTTCTATGGTCTTTCAACTAAACTCTGTACTTGGCTCTCTAGTTATCTATGTGATCGACGTATATCAGTTATTGTGGACAGCCACACGGTCTGATTTGGAAAACAAACGCAGAGCGATGCAAATATCCCTTTCGCTAGATTTTAATTTAATATTGGATTGGGGCGCCAAAAATCTCGTCCATTTTAATGCATCCAAAACACAATCATATTCCTTGCCGCGAAAAGAGTCACCAAATACTCATCCTCTACTTATGAGCGACAAAGTTTTACAGTGCAAGGACACCTTCAATCTTGTGGGCGTGACATTTGAAAGTAACCTTATCTGGCATAAATACATTGTATCTATAGCCACGGTAGCCCTTAAAAAGCTTGGATTTCTCTTTCGAGCCAAAAAGTATTTTTTCCCTTCTAATTTATACACTTTATATGTGGCCCAAATCCGACCTCCCTTGGAATATTGTTCTCATATCTGGCATCCCCCACAACCCTAAGCATTCTTAATTCCATTTAAAAAGAGTTATTCGTCTCATTAATGATCCCTCACTGACAGAAAGGCTTCCCTCTCTTGCCCAACGTCGGGCTGTGGGGGATTTATCGCTTTTTATAGGTACTTCCAGAGCTTCTGCTCTGATGAATTGTCCAGTATAGTTCCTCCACTCACGGTTCCCACCAGAGAAATTTGTGGTGCCGCGCGTATGTATCCCTATACGGTCTAACTGGACAGGCCTTGAACTTCCCACTTTTTTCGTTCTTTTATCCCTAGAGTTTTCAGAATGTAGAACCTGCTGCCCGCAGAGGTCTTTCCTTCCCCCTAATCTTCAAGTATTTAAGTCCCGTGTTAACAAACTCCCTCTTACCTCGCTTAAGACACCCACGGTACGTTAGTATTTAGGCTTTTAGCCTTCGTGGTTTTTCTAAAGATAAAAAAAAGTGATACCAAAAAAAATAATATTGAGCATAAAAGATAGGAAATTTATTTGCCAATAATAAAGGTACCTATAATTATGGGTCTTAAGTGCACGGTTACAGAGATACAAACCAAAACGATTTTTTGCAAAATGATGGCACTTCCGCTCGCCTTATTTGTAAATATTTTGTGTTTTTAGGTTCATTACGTCATACTGTACCAAAACAAACATATTTGACATTTAATGTCAAACGAATTTCCTAAACATAAAGCTAAAATTTTATAATTTTAAAACCTAAATAATAGTTTTTTGTTTAAATTTTTAATTTTATTTAATTTTTTCTTGACAACGGTGGCAGACTTGTCACCGAAACGTCGACTTTAAGTGTTTTAGTTAATTATTTTAAAATTTTTGTGGACTTTTTGTTTTTTTAATTCTGAATTGGCGTGTACCCAAATAAATAACATCTATTATACTGTACCTATTTGTGAAAAAAATAACTTTCACCGAAATTTGCACAACAAAGTCCCCTATTCCCTGTATTATGAGTTGAGAAACTTGAGATAAAGTTTGTGCTAAAGTTACTAAAGAAACATATTTTTAATAAATGGTTCTAAAATATGAAACAGTAAGTAATAAGTAAAAAAATCTCTAATTTTTAACACTTTAGAATAAAACTTCTTCTTTTCTTGTCGTTTACCTAAACCCATTGCTTGTAAAAAAATAGAATTTACGAAGAGAAAATGTTGATTTTATATACAGAGCTTGCAAAAACTCAAAAAAACATGACTATTCTTCAAGAGTAAACTACCTGTAATTTTCATTAAAATTTTTTTATTTAGAATCATGTTTGTAATCCATTAAAACATTCCGAACCCTGTATACAAAATCAACATTTTCTCCTCGTAAATCATATTTTTTCCACAAGCAAAAATTTTGTTGATGAATGACTTTTTTCGAAAAATGAAATTTTGATCGATTTTTCCTCTTGTTAACCCAATCCGTCTGTATTTTTGTGTTCTCTGCTTTTTAGTAAAATCAAAATATTTTACCAGGCTGAAACCAATAAATTTAGTTATTAGTATTTCTTTTAATGTGGTGATGTCATAACTAACAACAAATTATCCTTTGCTTAACACCTACGTCTCTGACAAATATGTGTTTTTTTCTCTTTTAAAGATTTAAAAGCTAATATTGCCACTGAAATATAACTCATGTCAATCGAATTATGATTTATGTATTACGGAGCTTTGATCCATCTATCAAGTTGCCTGGATTTCTTGTTTGGTGGTCGCGTTATTCCGCATTTAATTTTGTTGAATTAAACCGTAATTTGTACATTGATACATGATCCAGAGAGCAGAAGCTATTATTTTCAGTTCTATATAGAGTTTGTCTAAAGTGTTATCAGCGAATATTGATTATGGTTTATCTTTTTTGACATTAATTTGTTTATCGAAAACAGTACAGGGTGTTTATCTGTTTATATTTCATTTTTAGTGCGGGGTATCTTGATTATCATAGATAGATACATGTGGTGTGCGTGCTAGTGCTTAATTAAACGAAAAATAATATTATATTAAAGAAAAAGCAAATATACATTTAATAAATTTTAGGCCAAAATTCAAAAAACTGCAAATACAAAAGTATATCTTGATGGAAAGTTTGCATCATGCCATTCAATTAGTCAATAAAAATGGGTAAAGTAAAATTCAGCTAAGAGTAAATTAGAGGCGTGAGAGAAATAAAGACGGCAATCAACTATTTTTTTTAATCGCGTTGTTTAAATAGTGTGCGAGCAAAAAAAAGGAAAATAATTTGAAAGTGAGACAAAGCTAATGACCGTGTGACTTTTTCTTTGCTGAATGATAGTCTAACTAGTAACTAGATTCCGTTCAGCAAAAAATATTTACAGAAATTTTAGCTTTTTGGTTTGTGTCTCGGCTAAAAACCGACGCTTTTTAAAACAACGTAATACATTTTAGAGAACAAATGTGCATTGTCATGCCTTTATTGTCCAACAACCTAATCAAGACAAAGAAAGGCTAATAGTCGTAGAGTTTAGAGTACCTTTACAGAAACTAACAAAATAAAAATGTTTTTGTAGCCTTATTCTCTTAACAGTTTTGTTTAAATATTGTTTTCTTTTGGTTCCCTAATATATTTACCTTTAACCCTTCATGGACGACACTGTTACAAATTATTTTTTTCTTGTATGCCAAAAAAGGCTTTTGGTGCAATGGGTGTGTCTACCAATATTTTTTAAAATATTTGAATGGGTATAAAAGTTAATATAAAAAAAAATTTTTATAAAACAGACCGTAGTTCAAAAACTAGGACGTTTAGGACACATGTTCATATATTTTTTTTACTTATTTCTTGGCGGAAAATCACAATTTAAAATGTTTTGCATTTGTTTAGAAACACCCTGTATATGTTACTTGGTTATTTATAAGAAGATATTTTCCCAGTCAGTAAACAGAATTGACAGTTCTAACCCCATGACAGACAAATCTTTTTGTGTGGCCCCGTGGTTCGATAAAGTACAATATTTCTGTTATTTAACAAGATTTGTCAAAAATTCCTAAATAAGAATTGTACGGTTTTTAAATAGGCATGTCCTAAAAATATTTTGATGTGTACAACGTGTTAAAAAAAAATATACAGGTAATAAGCAAATTGTTGTTATATCTTGTAAATAACAAAAATATTGGCTTTCTCAGACCATTGGGCCGCTTTAAAATGTTTATCTGCAAAAAGGTTGGAATTGTCAAAACTGTTTGGCGACTAAAAAATATCTTCCAACAGATACCCAAGCAACACAATATAAAATTCAGCTTTTACAAAATACCAAAAGTTATGTTTCAATTCATTGACCCTTGGTACCTGGTACCTGCCAAAGCCACTATGAGTCAAACTTTATAGTTTATTATCGGTTCTACCTATGTTGGGAGCATCGCTGTAAAACTTTCAGCTTTTACAAAATGCCGAAGGTCTGCCGCTTACGGGCTCTTGGACTTTATTCTATTCTATTCTATTTTTTTCTTGATTTTGGTCCCTTCAGGTCCAATCCACCACTCTCCTCCTTCTGAACTTTGCTTTCCAGGGCTTCGTCGGCGGAAAATCTGGATAATCGAGCTCGTAGCTCACAGAAATTCCGAAAAGAAAACAAAAATAGTTCTATAATTGATGCAATGCATAAATTGTCGGCTGTCAAACCAATACCTGCTACTGGTGTTACATATAACCTTCACTTTCACTACTGACAGTTCCCATGGCACGCTCATCTATTTTCCGCCATTTGAGAAATGCTTCGTGTTCACCACCAAACAGGATATCATCAGCTTATAGAAATCTTCGCTCACAGCGCTTAGATCCAGAAGAAAGATGCCGTCAATTTAGCGTACATATTTCCTTGATCCCCGAGAGTAAAAACGTCCGTACGGCACCTCTAACCCCCACTTTAAGAAGAACTTTGTAGTCCTCTACGTACGTCCGCACTGTCCGGAGGTCAAACAAAGAGTCCTCTTGGACTAATCGCAACATAGCAAGCAAAATACGAGAAATATATATATTTCTATTTCTATTTTTTTTTAATTATGGTCTCTTCAGGTCCAATCCACCACTCTCCCCCTTCCGGACTATGCTTTCCAGGGCTTCGTCGGCGGAAAATCTGGATAATCGAGCTCGTAGCTCCCAGAAATTCCAAAAAGAAAACAAAATAATTCAACAATCGATGCAATGCATAGATTGTCGGCTGTCAAACCAAGATCTGCTACTAGTGTTACGTATAACCTTCACTTTCACTACTGACAGTTCCCATGGCATGCCCATCTATTTCCCGCCATTTGAGAAATACCTCGTGTTCACCACCAAACAGGATACCATCAGCTTATAGGAATCTTCACTCACAGCGCTTAGATCCAGAAGAATGATGCCGTTAATTTAGCGTGAATCTTTCCTTGATCCCCGAAGGTAAAAACGTCCGTACGGCACCTCTAACCACCACTCCGGGAAGAACTTTGTTAGTCCTCTACGCACGTCCGCACTGTCCGGAGGTTAAATAAAGAGTCCTAAAAATAAATATAATAGTGCACCAAAAGGGTTTAAATGATTTTCTATGGTGGCGCTGAATTGCAATTGCAATGTTGCCCATTTTGCTCTATTTTAATTGTCCATAGATAAAATTTCATAACTCGATAATATTGAAATTTTTTCCATTACCCTGGTGTGTAAAATTTTCTTTTAATTTTAACCTATATTTAAAAAATTTGTTTTTATAAAGCTTATGACGATTTTTTGCTAGCGATAAAATCGAAAATTTACCCTCTATCTATATAAATTTATACCAAAAGAACAGATTGCTTTGAACTTTTTATTTCCAAGAGGAATAATAAACAACCCCGCTGCCTAAATTCTTTTTCTTTTTCTTGTCACGCTCTGACTTAATACCAAACGTCAAGTTTACCTCGGCGTTTATTTTTGTGTAATAGGATTTTTTTAACGAATGACAAGAGTGAGATTTTACGAAAATAGGGGGTATAATAGGCAATTTCAAGTTTTTTTTTAAACAAATTTTATTAAAATTTTAAAGTACCTTTAATATTAAGTCTTTACATTCCAAACTGTTCTGCTTTTAAGGCTTTTTCACAAACAAGGTAATTATTGCCCGAATCGGTGACATAATTTTCAAAAATACAGTTAGAGACCCCTGGACCATTTTTTCAAGTCATTACTAACAAGCTAATTTTACGTAAGTAGCTTCATTTTGACCATATGACCAACTTTTTTCCTTACAACAATTTTTGTTGATGGTAGCGTATAGGGGTAGCAGAGATTAATTATGTTGATTTGATGAATATCAAAAACCAGAGGCCGTACTCCGGATCTCGCAAGAAAAAATTTTTTCTCTATTTTCTATTTCCTGTTTATTTCGAACTTCCAAACGTCTTTCGACTCGTTCCACACTTACGAATGGGCAACACGAACGCCTGGAAATTGAAAGGCGATTTGGATCTTTCTTGTCATTTATCCTGTTTTATTTTATGGCGTTTTGTATGAAGTTATCTCGCTCTTTTGAACTGCTGGATTTTTACATTCTTTTATAACGGGTGTTTGCATGAACATTGACGACATTGCAATTTGTGATAGCAATAATATATTGTATTTTTTAAAACTTTAACAATTAGACGAGGTGTGAGCTCACTTATTTTTTTTTTTCATTAAATACATACACTCTAAAACGCCGCTTATTTTCAACTTTTGCTTATTTAAAGGGATTAATATATTATTGTATATTATCCCGCTAACTCTTTCCTTTTACACGCAAATCATATCTCACTTATTTTAGCATTGCTTTTTTCGTTTCTATTAAAACAAAAGGGCATTACTTTCCCAATTTAGGGGCCCGTTAAAGCCCGGGGCCCCGTATCACTGATACGGCTGATACGGCGGTAGCTACCTCTATAATTTTTATGCAAAATTGAAAAAAATAGATACATTTTCATTAAGCAAAAGATAAACTATTAAAATCCAAAAATTTAACTGACGTGGATTAATTAAAATATGAGTGAATATGCCAAATAAATGAAACATATAAAACAAGGGTAAGAAAAAAGAAGAATTTTTGCTGTCTTGACAGTTTTTAAGTTTTTTTTGCATGTTACATTTCGAAATTAGTATAGCTTACCGGGTGGTGAAAGTGCTGCAAGGCACCAGGGCGCAACGCTGCAGGGGCGGAAAATTGTGGGCGGTTTTTAGAAAATGAACTTAAGCTATTTAAAAATAATGTAATTTTATAATGGGGAGACCTTTTTGCTTTGCTCTTCAAAAATTTTTATACCTCAATGCACATTTTCTTGTAGGGGCGGCAATTAATTTTTGCACCACGGCACAAAACACCCTAGGAATGGGTGGGCATAGGCCCTAAGTATGCACTAATAAACAAATTTAAATTATTATCAATAACGCAAAAATTAAAAATAAGTTTTTTTTAATGAACAAGTTTACATTTTTAAATGTAATTTTAATGCTATACATGTTTTCTTTGCAGAAAGTTTCGATATTATGAAAAATAAAGGTACTTTCCTTTTAGGTTTTTGACCATGCAGAACTTTTTGAAATGTATAACATTTTTTCGTAAAATTAATAATAAAAAAAAATTCCATATGGTTCGAACTTAAGTAGACACGCTGTATACTATGGAGGCCCTTGCATAACATAATAAAAGTTAAGATTACTTAAAAAATTCGTAAAATATTTAATATAAAATAATTTATATGACAAATTTACTTACTATACGGAGAAGTATGCAATTTTAACGAGACTACTAGACGTAAACTAATCCCTTGATCGCGTTTCGAAACGTGGAATTTTTTTATCTATATTATTTTATTATAAATATTTTTTAACTACTTATTTAAAAAGCGTGAAAAAAATAATAATTTTTTTCCTTTTTTTTGAAGAAATCGTTACTTTTTGTGTTACACTACTTATTTGCACCCAATTTTTTCAAGCAATGATTTGCGATAAAAAAAAGTGTATTTATTTTTTATTATTACTTTCGGTAATTTTCTAGAAACCTGCGGAAACTCCGATTTTGACGAAATTTGGTATACAAGGGTTTTTTGGGGCGTTGATAACGAATCTGAAAGAATTTTTTGGCGGAAACGTTTTGTTCCTGAGATACTCACCATCAGACTTGAAATTTAAACTAATCCTATTTTTACAATATTCTCCTTCTTTTTGCACACAATTCTTGATTTAAAGCAAAGTGGCTCACAATATTTGATTTTCACCTTTTAAAACCCCGTTTTTTACGTATTTTACATTATTTTTGCATTAAATTGCATAGCTATACTTTGACTTATTTAAATCCCAGTGTGCCATGAAGTCCTATGTGTATGTATGGTTGCCGCATTATCAAAGAAAAGCAACGCAATTTAATAAAAAATAATGAAAAAATGTAGAAAACGGGGTTTTAAAAGGTAAAAATCGAATATTTTGTGACACTTTAGCTTTAAATCAAGAAATGCGTGCAAAAAGAAGGGGAATATAGTGAAAATAAGCTTAGTTCAAATTTGAACTTTGATGATGAATATCTCGCGAACGAAACGTTTCCCTCAAAAAATCTTTCAGTTACGTGATCAGCGCACCAAAAATCCCCGTATACCGAATTTCGTTAAAATCGGAGTTGCCGCAGGTTTCTAGAAAATTACCTTACTTTCTTATGCCTTTTAATAAAGAATTTTTAAAAATATAAAAAAATATATTTTAAACGAATTAAAAATCTTTATGAGGAATATATTATTTTTAAAATATTTAAAAAAACAGTGGACACACTGTATAAGGAACAATGTCTATTACCTATTTTCTTGCAAGATTACAAAAATCTACATATTTATATTTATCATTTACGTTTACCCGTTAAATAATGGAGACTGTCAAAACCGTGAAACAATAATAAATTTTATTCGAACATTGAGCGATGGAAAATCCTCGATCTCAATCGGTTTGTAACATGAGCCACTTAGGAAGAGCGGAAAATGATGTATATGATATCGCATGCAGTCCGAAGAAAGGTAATAAAAGGGATACATGCAATATTGCCTAAAATAGATAAATAAAATTCTTGAAATATGTACAAGAAATTTTGTTAAATGCACAGATAAGATTTTTTTAAAGAAATTTACCTAATTAAATTAATTTTTCTACTACTGTATAAATAAGAAAACTTTGTTTTCCTAGCAACGCGAATGATAACAAAAGAAAACCTTCGTGTTACCTGGTTGCTAAGCGTTGCTAGCTACGAAAGTAATATTTTCAGCGCCTGGACAAAAAGTAAGAGTAAAAAAAAAAGAAAATATGCTTGTGGGAAATATTAGGATTTATTTATAAAAAGTAACTAATTTATGACAAAATATTTTAAAAACTGGGTTAGGTATTGACATTAAAAGTAATTGTGCAATTTGAGCAATTAGCAAAAAAATTGGAGGAATAATACTTGAATTAACAGTTATTAAATTTGTTGTTGGGGTATCGTTATCACCTTTAACTACGTTAATATTCATATTTTTCACTGTTACTTCATTAGAGGAAATATTGGTAGGAATTTTGTGTAAAATCTTCTTTGAAATTTCCACCTTATTACTATAGGATTCAGCAATATATCCCTCCGCAACAGAAGAAGCCTTCCAACCTCCATGCCTTTTAAGTCCAAAATATCGACATCCAAAGCATTGGCAAGGAACGTAGTTGACGTTCTTCTAAAAGAATGGCCAGTGTATCTACTGATGTCTTCAAGCTTCAAAAACTTCGCAATTTCTTTAGGTACATTTGAAATAGTGTGCTTTCCAATTACTTGATTAACACATTTACCTCTTTCATAACGATACAATAAGCGTTCATCTAGAGCATTCCTTGGTCTCAGCTTAATATATTCCTGTAGAAATCTGACATAAGGAACTGAGCCTTCATTGTTGGTTACTACAAAGTTTCTTTTAACTTTATTTTTAGACTCCACTATTTTTACTATTGCCACATCATTTCTTATTTCTACATCACTTAGCTTCATTCTGTATATTCCATCTGTCCGGCATGCCCCAGCCACTCCCATAATGGCTATTACTTTTATCGCTAAGTAACTTTGATCAGGCGCGTTAAGTAAAAACTTTATGATTTCTTCTTTTAAAATATTTTGACTTTTTGCCTCATAACCATCATTTTTCCTTTTAATAAAAGCAACTAGTTTCTTGAACTCCGAAATATCTTGATTTTTGTTTACGGAAATTGTTAACTTGAGCATGGAATATAGAGACCAGAGGGTTGGTGGTGATAAAGACTCGGATTTTTCTTGAAAATACGCCAACATCACATTCTCGTCAATCCGCCCCACATTTTTTGTAGCAAGCCATTCAGAAAAACGGCTTCGCCTCGGCCATTTAAAACCACCTCACACCAAAAAGTAAACTTTCGCATCATGTAATGTAAATAACTATTCACTTTAGTATGCAGGATGATAAAACTTCAAGCGGCACTATTGATAACTTCTTTATTATTGGAGATACGAAGTCGGTTCTGGTTAGTTAGGTGACGTTCCGTAAGTTTACCAAAGTTTACCGACTGGTAAATAGCGGTTTAACATTGGTTTGACAGCGGTAATCGGTAAAAGCGGTTGGTTTTGGTCAAAGAGAATAGACAAGGATAGAGGATCAATCGCCGTTTCGAAAAGTGGCACAATTTAAAGAAAGGGTCTGCGGGATGGCAGGGCATGCGCATACGCACTCCCAATGCCAAAAACGGCGGTATATTGAAAAACATTGATTTATTGAGTAAATATACATAAAACATTAATAAAAAGTGTGAAATGTGGTTAATACTGAAATTTATTAATAATTTAATGACTAAATATTGGTAATTTAGTGCTAATGGTGTATTAAAATCTATTTGGTAGAAGTCTATTTTTTTCTTAGATTGGAATAGGTTAATGTGGAAAATATATATAAATTTTAGGGAAATAGGAACTAAAAATGAAATCTAAAAAGAATTATTTTTTTGAAAATTAAACTTTTATTGTGAAATTACATATTTAGCATAAAGAATGGTTGTAAAATGTAAAAGAAGTGTATAATTTTAAGAAATATATGAAAATAACACGCTTAAACTTACCAGCCAAATAAATTATAGATTTATTTGAAAGGTATTATAGTGTATAAGTTAATATTACTTATACTGAGAAAAACGTACTAGGATTTCAGTTTCCACAGGCCACTGTTCTTGGTTCATTTTATTCGATATCTACATACTTGTTTTTTAGGTATGAGGAAGCAGATAAGATTGTAGGTTTTAATTAACAATGAAAATTTAAGTTTCCACAATACTGAATACTACCTTATTTTGAAATAAAATACTTTGGTAAAGGAAGCTCAAAAATGCTCGGTATTGCAGAAAAAAATCTTAATCCTAAAAATCTTTTTTCCCCAAATTTTCGATATTGACAAAAATAAGTGTACTTTCCCCTTAAGAAAAATTCATAATTTTTAAGATATTTCATATACCTACCACCGAAAAAAATTAATACGGGATGGTTGAATTTTTTCGTAAAATTAATAATAGTTTGCCTTATGGTACGAACTTAAGTAGACACACTCTAATCTTGGTTTGTACCTCAACTGGGTCAGTTATTTAGTGTTTAGGCCTTTTTATTTTTTCGCTTTAGTGTAATTTTTATCACTATTAATAGTTTTTAAACTTGTCATTTGTCTGTCTTACAGTTCAAGGAATTTTTATAAATATGGAGTGACGTACACAGAAATCCTCCATTGGTTCATTGTGTTTTTACCTCCAGCAAGATATTCTTTAAATATATTTTACATATTTATGTAAAATATTAATGTATATAATATTTTGTTAAAAAAATAAATCTTACATAAAGTCTTAATTTGTTTTTATTCATAAAAATAACAACGTAAATAATTTAAAAAATAATTTATTTAAAAAACCAATAAATTTACACAAATGTTGTTTCAATAATTTATATTTAAAACACAGGTCACACGTAAATTTAAACCGAATAAAACACAAAACAAATAAACAGCCACAACAATCACAAAACATCAGCCATATTGAACATATTGAAAGTCAAGAGTTTTGACATTTATAACAGCCAATAGCAAGCCGAAAAAAGAACCTCTCATGCGCATGACGAGTAATCCCGCTGTGTTAAGTTAACCATCAAACCGGTTAAAGTTCGCAAGATATTTGGCTGATAGTATTGATTCAGACACAAAAATGTTACGTAAAAAGTGTGTACTGAAACAAAAAATTATAAATAAATCCATACTTTTAACCAAGCACGTGCTTTTTAACAACTGTAAGCAAGAATAAAATAAAACTTTGACGAGCTCTTTCGGTCGCGGAACACAATCACAAGTCGCAGGTGTGTGCCATTTTTTAATTGGTGGGGGTAAATCACCTGTTTCTCTCCCCTTGCCCATTCTCTTTGGTTTTGGTACGCTTTGATTTATGTAAATAAGTATTTTGTGATGCACCCAATTATTTACATTTGACATTTTTTTATTGGTTTTAAAGTAAAAGGACGTTTATTTAGCCCCACCTAGATTAAAATTATTTGGTACAGTGACGTCTCAGTGGGCACCACCGATTGCCTTTTTTGTACTTTTTAAATTTTTTTCCGATCAAAAATCTAAAAATACTCCTACTTGTTGTTACGTTATTATATTTTAAGATCTGTTTAAATGCTTTTTTATGTTCATAAACCTTTTTCTGTAAAACGAAATAAGGAATCGCCCCTTGAAGTTTCGTACAGTAGTTAGGAAACACCCTGTATATACTTTTATATTATTTATTTACGGACACAAAAGTAAAAAAAATATTTAACATAAACAATAACGACATTATAACTTTAAAAGATCCAATACGCAATAACGAATCCACGTAAAAAGAAAGAAACAAACCTTAAAGTATTTGCGTCTAGAGATAGCTCTTCCTCATGGCCCTGCGAACAGCGAAAGGTACTGGCAGTATTTTTTCTCTCGCTCCGCGTACCGATTGGTTAAGGAAAAAAGGCAAATTCTTCTCCGACCAATAAGCACGTTCTCGGAATGAACCGAAGGTACCGAGATATTTTGATCGGTAATTGCGGTTGACAGTTGAGACCGAAAGTCTAAAAACCCCGTTTTGAAACTTTACCAGAACCAGAAAAACCAGGAAAACCAATAACTTGGTTAACTTACGGAACGTGTCGCAGTTTGATTGGTAGTTTTGGTTGACAGTTAAAACCGAAATTTTGAAAAACCGCGTTTCATAATCTAACCGGATTTTAGAAATTGGAAGGTTTTGGAACGGGAACCAGAAAAACCAAGAATTCTGGTTAACTTACGGAACGTCACCTTAGTTAGATTACCGTGCTGTCAAAAGAAAAATAATTGAACATGGGGTTTTTGATTTAGTGCAAAAATTGTAATTTTTGTTTTTATACACCATGTATATTATGTTATTATTTTAAAAAATTATCAAATGACTTTAAAAAATATCAACTGTGATTTATCCAATTTTTAATAGATATAGAAAAATTTCCATCCTCAAAAACTTGATGGTAAACTGGCAATTTTTAAACAGAGCACCCTTTATATTGTACCACCAATAAAAATAGTTATTTTTGTACCAAGGGCGTAAAATAGCACTATTACGCTCGCGGCTGCTCGGTCAACAATCTGCTGTGGGCGTAAAAGTGCTTTACGCCAGAGGTGCAAACAATATCAACTGGTTTTGACGGCAAGATTTGTCAAAATACAATTTAAGGATATTTATTTTTTAAATTTATTTAATAAATTTACAGCTATTTGTACGGCTCAAAGAGTAAAAATTATATAATTTTATGCTATTTAAGTTTAACTTTTTGTTGATTACTCACATATTTCCTTCCAATAATAATTTTTCTAGAGAAAACATAAATTTTTACGTTGCACAATAAAAAGTAACGGCCAAAACTTTTACCGAAACCGATTTCGAAAGTTCTCTTCTTTTCTTACGACAACGCTCTGGCGAATTCTGGCGGCCATGTTCGGGAATTGTTGTGCCCCTAATTAATGTAATATACCGGGTAATGCATCGGAAGGTGAGTACAAGGAAACTTCAGAATATGATAGAAAAAGATCAATCAACAGTGCTCCCTATTTAGAAAAGGCATAAATACATTCCATACAAATATAAAAGACATCAAGAGCTAAGGAATGGAGATGAAATACGACGACAGGAATTTTGTTTTGACATGATGGAAAGGGCAAACATGGACAGGGAATTTTTAAGAAATATTTGTTTTACTGATAAGTGCACATTTACGTTAAACAATGAACCCAATCATCAAAATTACCGATACTGGAGCAAAGAAAACAAACACAGATTTGTCGAAACGAGGACGCAATATCCACAGAAAGTAAATGTTTGGGCGGGGATTTTCGGACAACATATTATTGGACTATTTTTTCCTAATCAAAATTTGAATGCAGAATTTTATTTGAAACTACTTGAAGAACTAATTTTACCCGCTTTAAATGATGTATCCAGGGAAAATCAGGAAATTTGGTATCAAATGGATGGCTGCCCGGCACATAATACCCTGGCTATTCGGGTATATTTACACAAAGCTTTTAATGGAAATGTTATAGGCCTACATCACACTATCAATTGGCCAGCCAGGTCTCTTAATATTTCGCCAAATGACTTCTTCCTCTGGGTTCATTTAAAAAGCATGATATACAAGGATAAAAATTACTCCAATCTAGATGAGTTAAAAATGCTATTTCTGTAGAATGTAATAAAATTTTAATTTACCAGTTAGACAATGTAAAAAGACAATTTTATGAACGTCTGGGTTATTGTCTAGCGGTCAATGGAGGAATATTTGAAAATTTTCTTAAATCTTAAGTTTATTTGCAACATATTAATTATTGTTATAATATTAATAATTTATTGAAGCATGTAAATATTATAAATGTCATAAGTTCTTGAAATTTGTTACTCTAGTTTGGTTTAACTTAACTTAATTCGTTTGTATAAATACAACTTTAATCTTTTCACTGTACGATTTTTTGATAATAATAAAGCACTACATTTTAAAATGACAACGTTATGTCACGCTAACTGGCATTTTCATTGTTGTTCATAAATATGAGGCGATACTAATGTAACAATTTTTAAAAATATATTAGCATCTAACTAGCAAACGGGTTAACCGAAAAATCTAAAGTTTTTACCATGGACGTAGATTTGCATGCTCTTCAATAAACTTTCATAGAATTTTTCTTTAAAATAATTAGGGAGCCAATAATTGACCCCATTAAAAATTACATGGGATTTCGTATGTCCCGCCCGGCGATGCATCACCCGGTATATTATTTTATACTTGAACATGGGCTCACTCAGATTTGACAAAATTGGGGTAAACTTTACTTCAACCTTGAACTTGGTAAACGAATATATTCCTTATGTTTAGTTTTGATAAGGTCTTGCTTATTGCACATGTCTTCATGTGCGCATGTCGGGCTTTTACCGGGCGTCGATTCTGAATGCGCTCCATGTGAGTTTCGGCCATGGCTTCAGTTTTGGTCGAAACCAAAGATGAATATTAAGAGCTCCGACTTGGTGGAATTTTATTTAACTTCATGTAGATTAATATTTTGCATAAGCATCGAGAAAAAGAAAAAATTGCGTAAAGTAATCACTCTAATCTACATATTTTAACCTCAAGAATTTGTAGTCCCCTTTTCCGTTTTTACTTTTTAAAGGGACCCTGTATATTCCCCTTTTTCGTTTTTACCTTTTAAAGGCACCCTGTATATGACTAAAAACAATAAGGTGGTTCTTAAAATATACGCACAGCTGCCAAATTTTCTTTTTTGAGTCAAATAAAAAGATGATGCTCTAAGAATATACTCAGATAATAGAATTGGAAAATGATGATGGATTTTTCCATCTTGTCCTTTAGCTCGTGGATGAAGTATCTCGGATTTAGGTCAAACTGAAATGCAAGCCACTTAGTAAGAAGGGGAAAGGGATGATGGATAGGTTAACAGAGCTGTCCAAATGAATAGATAAAGCTTGGAATATAAGTAATTTACTTTAGAACAAAAAGAGTTACTTAGTTTTTTATGTTTGTATAAGAAAAGAAGCAAATATACAAATACACGTCATGCCAGCTCGATTTTTTTAATTGAGTTTTAATGTGTGAAGTCGACAAAGAACGAATACGTATACAAAATCCGCTAACTGTTTAAATAAAGTAAATACAATTAAATTTTGTCGTCGAGATGAGTATCGAGATAAATGTTAAATACAGAATAATACCCCAGAATAAAAAAACATTCAGAACCGATAGTTGCTTTTCGCGCAAAAAAAAAAAAATATGTGGGGGAACACTGGTCTACTGTCGACGCATTACCGGGGGAATTTAGAACGGTCCGAGAATACGAGTCCGGTGTCAAAAGTTGATTATGAAAATTATGATTGATTTCGGTATCTGTTAAAGTTTTTAATTTATGGTAGCGTTTAAACATCTTACACTAAATTGTTAATTACAGTTGCCTGTTGTTTTTTTTGTTTTAAAGGCTATTATTCCGAGGAAAAATCTGTATGTTTCAGTTTTTAAGGTACCCAAAATGGTCGTCGAATAATTCACTTTTATTTTACACTGCTTTAAAAAGAACCCAAATTCCATTTTATAAATTATGAATTTAATAAAAACTCTTATTGCCAATCATAAACTTTTCCATACACTTTGCTTGTAAATAATATGCGTTATGATGGATCCTAACTTTCTTTTGTTATTAACCCTTTAAAATTGTTCAGTCAAGCCACCCTAAATGTTATCTTATCTCTTTCATCGAATTCAGCTAATGTACAGTAAAAACATTTTCTTATCTGAAATTGGGTTTGAAGTGAAATTATCTTGGTCCCGTGCTATTATTTTTCGACACCCTTTCGCGCTAATTGGAAAAACTTGTGTGTTAATGGACTTTTACGATTTTTATGGAATCATTTGCTTAAACGGAAGCTTTGTTTCCTAAGATCTTAACAAAATAAAAAAATTAAAACAAATTAAATTGTTGTCATTTAATAATATTAATTTAAGGCATTTTTAAATATTGATCATGGGTTGACCCGATCCATAAAAACTCTTTTAAAAAATGATTTGCCAATCTCTCTCTCTCTCTTTCTCTCTCTCTCTCTCTGTTTATAAATTTATCTGATCCTTAACTTGGGTTGGATTCTGCTGACCCAGGTGAAAGCTACGGTTGGTCGAGATAAACAAAAGTGTCAAAATCAGCTGATTCGTTTCTTAAGGTTTTTATAATTTTTTTACGATCGCTAAAGAAAGTCTGTTTTTTTAATCGTTAACATGAAATTAAAGTACTCCATTCTAGTACACTACATAAAGTGTTAAAAAAATTACTTACACTTCCAAGCTTTTTCTCATACTTTGAATTAGTGTTTTGTTTCAATGCCTACTACAATAAACTTAAATATCAATTTATGCAATGTTATAATAAACGCGACATCAACTGAATCAAACGGTCAAGTTACCTTTGATTTCGTCATTATTTCTTTTAGTTTATTTGTCACTAGTTTTAAAATTTGACAGTTTGCAAATAAATTTATTAGAAATTAATGAAAATTAATAGTAATAATAAATTTGGATGACTAAGAAATTTAAAAGAAATTCATAATGTTTTAGTATTATTTCCACAAAAGTAAGTACATACAATTTTCTAAAATTAAATAATAAATGCATAGTTACGGAAAGGATAATTGTCTTTAAAAAAAGGAGGCTATGATTTTTTGTTACAATATATTGGCTGTGGAAGCAAAAATTAAAATAAATAAGTTTAGATAAATAAAACATGTATAAAATGGTATTTTGGGAACTTTTATACGGTCATGGAAAAATATAGTATGTAACACATGCATAAAGTGTCTTTTTTACTCATGGGATTGCCGCACTTGCCCAACGTCTTGTGCTGTCAAACTTCCCATTAGTAAAAAAGTATCACTTTATGCACTTGTTACATAAAATACTAATTTCGTCTTTATTACAAGTGAAAAAGTTTAAAAAAACAATAATTTAATGTATATTGAATATTTACAGCTTAAATTATGTTGTTAAAATCTTTAAAAATAACTGCACGGCAAAGAACAAAGCATGATGAATTATATGATTTGTTTTGACACGAAGCCGATGAATGAAGGCCAAATAGAACATACGCGTTCAGAAAATAACAAAAATCCCAGTTAATCCTAAAAACAGCTGATTGGATCAACACCAACGCATTGGATCAATATTTGAAAATGCAACACAAGGGAAAAAAGTTTTAGATTCTAGCTCAAGGTTGTATTGTCCCCCGACGCAAAGCGAAGAGAGACAATAAACTATAAGCTGAAATCTAAAATTTTTTCGTGTATAATAAACTAATATTTTTTTGTGATGGAAAAAATGACGACTAAATATTAAAAGAAAAAACCTATAATTACAATATAATAAAGTTGGGAAATTAATTATGTAAATTTAAAGTTTTAAACTGGTCAGCTGGTGTATTTAAAACAACAATTATACCATGCTTTACTATTATTTATATGTCAATGCAATTTTGTAATTTGACGGACTCACATTAAAGATTTGGAACTAAAAGTGATCCTTTAGTAGATATTTGAAATCTTATAAAGTTAAAAAGTGTCTAATTGGACTTCTTACATAAAAAAATATGTAAGGAAAATTTAAGTTTTGTATAATAAAATATTCTGAAATTCAATACTAACCCTTATTTACGTGTATGTCTGTCCAGGAAAAAGTTTACACCCTTGCTGTTATTACTTTATTGAAACCATTAAAACATCATTGCTGTTGCAGTTATCGGTAAACGCGTATTATCAAGTTTTAAAAATATTATTTATCTATACCAATGGTCAGGTATCCTATGTCAGTCCAAATCTTAGATTGGCTGTTATTATTATATCCAATCCTTTAAAATCAATATTGCTTACAATTATTTTTTATGACAAGAAAAGTAAAAAACTTTTATGCTTGAATAATGTTTTTATACTTAAAAAATGAAAAGTAATCCATACCACAAACAATGTAGGTATTTTATGTCAGTCTTAGTCATAGATTTGGTGTTATTACTTTTCTAATCCTCCAAAATTTGTATCGCTTTTTTTTATAGCAAGGAAATTAAAAAAATGTACTACAATAATGTCTCTATAACTTATGCTAAAAGAAAAGAACTAATTTATATTATAAACAAAATATCTTTTTTCAGTCCAAATTTTAAATTGGTTGTAAGTATTATATCTAATTTAATAAAAATTATTATTGCTTAAAATTCTTTCTTTTAACAACTAAAGTATAAAAATCGTGCTACAGTAATGTCTTTATACCTTTTGTAAAAAGAATGAATAACAATGTATCTTATGTCAGTCCAAATTTCAGATTTGCTGTTATTATTTTTTTAATCTTTTGAAATCATTATCTTATACTTTTTTCCTATAAATTTTTTTTTAAAATCGAGCTGAACTAATGTTTTAAAACTTTATGCAAAAGAATGGAAGAGTAATCCATAACACAAACAATGTATCCGATGTCAGTCTAAATCCCAGATTTGCTGTTATTACTTTATCTGATCCTTTAAAATCATCATCACTGAAGCAGTTATATATATATATATATATATATATTTTTATATATATATATATAAATATATATATATATATATATAAATATATATATATATATATATATATATATATATATATATATATATATATATATATATATATATATATATATATATATATATATATAGCACAAAGTATTACTTAGGGATTCCTAGACCATTTTCATTACCAACAAGCTAATTTTTCGTAAGTAGCTTCATTTTGACGGGACGCCCATCTTTTTTCCTACAACAATTTTCGTTGGTGGTAGCTTAAAGGTACCCGCACATATATCGGCATCGGACGGACGGTATGAATCGGAAAACATGGTTTTAATATAATTAAATTAAGCACCTATGTGCAGGCCATTTGCGCCGGGTTTAAAAATTGGACTTTTTATATAAAAAATATGAAAGAAAAATGTAAGTTTTCTATAACAAAATATTCTGAAATTAAATACCTACCCTTATTTGCGTGTATGTGTGTCCAGGAAAAAGTTTAAACCCTAGATTTGCTGTTATTACTTTATCGGAACCTTTTAAACCATTATTGCTGTTGCAGTTATCGGTAAACGCGTATTATCGAGTTTTAAAAATATTATTTATCTATACCAATAGCAAGGTATCCTATGTCAGTCCAAATCTTAGATTTGCTATTATTATTATATCCAATCTTTTAAAATCAATATTGCTTACAATTATTTTTTTATGACAACAAAGGTAAAAAACTTTTATGCTTGAATAATGTTTTTATATAATATGTTTTAAAACCTTATGCAAAAGAATGGAAGAGTAATCCATAACACAAACAATGTATCCGATGTCAGTCTAAATCCCAGATTTGCTGTTATTACTTTATCTGATCCTTTAAAACCATCATCACTGAAGCAGTTATCGGTAAACGCGTATTATCGAGTTTTAAAAATATCATTTATCTATACCAATGGCAAGGTATCCTATGTCAGTCCAAATCTTAGATTTGCTGTTATTATTATATCCAATTCATTAAAATCAATATTGTTTACAATTATTTTTTTATAAAAAGAAAAGTAAAAAACCTATATGCTTGAATAATGTTTTTATACTTAAAAAATGAAAAGTAATCCATACCACAAACAATGTAGGTATTTTATGTCAGTCTTAGTCATAGATTTGGTGTGATTACATTTTCTAATCCTTCAAAATCCTTATCGCTTACATTTTTTTATAGCAAGGATTACTTAACTTATGGTAAAAGAAAAGAACTAATTTATACGATAAACAAAATATCTTTTGTCAATCTAAATTTAAAATTAGCTGTAAATATTATATCTAATTTTTAAAAAATTATTATTGCTTAAAATTCGTTACTTATAACAAGTGAAGTAAAAAGAAATTGTCCTACATTAATGTATCTATTACTTTTGTAAAAAGAATAAATAACAATGTATCTTATATCAGTCCAAATTTCTGATTTGCTGATATTATTTTATCCAATCTTTTAAAATCATTATCTTATACAACTTTTTTCCTATAGAATGAAAATTAAAAAAAAATCGAGCTGCAATAATGTTTCAAAACCTTATGCAAAAGAATGGAAGAGTAATCCATAACACCAACAATGTATCCGATGTCAGTCTAAATCCCAGATTTGCTGTTATTACTTTATCTGATCCTTTAAAACCATCATCACTGAAGCAGTTATCGGTAAACGCGTGTTGTCGAGCTTTCAAAATATTATATACTTATTCCAACGTCTTGGCAAGGTATCCTATTTTTAAATTGTTTATTTGTTTTCTGAAAATATAAATTTAAACAAAAATTAATTTTTGTTCTGGGTAGCACAAAATGTTAGTTAGGTATTCCTAGACCATTTTTCCAAGTCATTATTAACAAGCTAATTTTTCGTAAGTAGCTTCATTTTGACGAGACGCCCATCTTTTTTCCTACAACAATTTTCGTTGGTGGTAGCTTAAAGGTACCCGCACATACATCGGCATCGGACGGACGGTATGGATCGGAAAACATGGTTTTAATAAAATTAAATTAAGCAGGTCACCTATGTGCAGGCCATTTGCACCGGGTTTAAAAATTGGACTTTTTATATAAAAAATATGAAGGAAAAATGTAAGTTTTCTATAACAAAATATTCTGAAATTAAATACCTACCCTTATTTGCGTGTATGCATGTCCAGGAAAAAGTTTAAACCCTAGATTTGCTGTTATTACTTTATCAGAACCTTTAAAACCATCACTGCTGTTGCAGTTATCGGTAAACGCGTATTATCGAGTTTCAAAAATATTATTTATCTATACCAATTGCAAGGTATCCTATGTCAGTCCAAATCTTAGATTTGCTGTCATTATTATATCCAATTCATTAAAATCAATATTGTTTACAATTATTTTCTTATGAGAAGAAAAGTAAAAACCTTTATGCTTGAATAATGTTTTTATACTTAAATAATGAAAAGTAATCCATACCACAAACAATGTAGGTATTTTATGTCAGTCTTAGTCATAGATTTGGTGTTATTACTTTTTTAATCCTCCAAAATTTGTATCGCTTACTCTTTTTATGGCAAGGAAATTTAAAAAAAATGTACTACAATAATATCTTTATAACTTAGGCTAAAAGAAAAGAACTTTTTAAAATATAAACAAAATATCTTTTGTCAGTCTAAATTTTAAATTGGCTGTAAGTATTATATCTAATTTTATTAAAATATTATATATTATTGCTTAAAATTCGTTACTTTTAACAAGTAGATTAGATTAGATTAGATTAGATTAGGAGGTGGATTGCATATCCTCTAACACTGCAACCTGCTCAGGTTTATTGTGTGTCCTTCGTCCATAGGTTAGAGCACGCTATCCAAGCCGGTCTGTTTAATCAGACTCCACAAGCTTGAAACTGGCCCCTTGGTATATCTTGCCGCTTTAGGTTTTTCTTCACCCAGCCTTGCAAACCGCAGACGACAAAGGGCTTCGCAGTAGCACCATACGTGTTCTGCGGTTTCTTCCTCCTCCTGGCAGAACCTACATAGGTTTTCTTCTGCCAGGCCCATAGTTTCCAGGTGTTTATTCAGTCTGCAATGACCTGTCAGTTGACCCACTATTATTCTTACTGCCTTCCGGTTATAATTCAGAAGGTCTTTTGTAAATTCTGGCGAGTAAGCCTTGATGAACACTTTCGCCTGACGCTGTCCTGGTGTTCTCCTCCACCAGTCTTGTGATTCCCTCATAATCCATGATCTAATGGATGACCTTACCTGGCATAATGGAATACCACAGTAGGGCTCAGGACCTACCATTGTCCTACCAGCCCCTCCTTTGCCAATTTATCAGCTTCTTCATTGCCTTCGTGGCCTTCGTGTCCTGGTACCCAGGCAATGGTTAGCTTGTTGGACGCACCCACCTCTTCCAGGGCAATTACGCAGTCCCGCACCAGCTTGGAGCTGATTTTGCATGAACTGAGTGCCCTGATGGCTGCCTGGCTGTCCGAATAGATTACTATGGTTTTATCCTCATAGCTCCTTCTGATGATTTCCCTAGCGCATTGTTCTATGGCTACAATTTCGGCCTGGAACACAGTAGGGTGTTGTCCGAGACCCAAGTTTATTTTCGTCCTTGGTTTGTCCCCATATATACCTGCTCCAACTCCTTGGTCTGTTTTGGAGCCGTCTGTATACCAGATTAGGTCGGCTTTAATGGGAAGCCCTGCCACCCAGTCCTTTCTGTCTGGTATTAAAGTTTGAAAACCTTTGTTTAGCCAGTAGCTTGGTACCATTTTGTCTGAAGGCATCTCACACATTGAGTTGACTTCTTGGTCCTCCTTGAATCTCCATTGTATGGCCCTTTCCTGTCTTATGATAGGACTCTGGCCTTGTTTGAGACGGTATTGTACCGCTTTCACTTCACCCTGTATGTAGATGTGAAGTGGCGGTAGATTAAGCAGCGTTTCCAGTGCTGCAGTAGGGGTCGATTTCATGGCCCCCGTAATACATAGACAAGCGAGTCTCTGTATACTTTGTAATTGCCTTATTGCCGTCTTTTGTAGCGTCTTTGCACCCCAGGCAATTGACCCGTAGGTTATCATTGGTCTGACGACCATTTTGTATAACCATAGGTTCATCTTCGGACTGAGTCCCCAATTCTTTCCGCAAAGTCTTCGGCATCTACCCAGGGTAGTTCTTGCCTTCTGAGTGACTTTGCTTAAGTGTGGTCCCCAGGTTAGTTTTTGGTCAAAGATGACTCCTAGATATTTAACCTCTTTTGAAAAGGGGATTTCCACTCCGTTGAGCCTGGAAGGTCTTAGTCCTTCAAGCGCTCTTCTTTTTGTGAAAGGGACGGTTATTGTTTTATGAGGGTTGACTGAGAGTCCCTCCTGTTTGCACCATTTGTCAACGATGTCTACGGCGTTCTGCATTCTGCCTGATATGTGCTCTAGGTGACCCCCATTGACTACAATGACGAGGTCATCAGCATAACCCAGGCAGTTGTACCTTTCACCAGTCAATTTGTCGAAAAGTTCATCTACCAGGACTGCCCAGTATAATGGCGATAGAACGCCTCCTTGTGGACAGCCCCTCCCCACTTTAGCCTCCATTGTTACTGTGCCTAAGGTGGATCTTATGACCCTGTTTCTCAGGCTGGCTTCGATCCAGTTGCAGATCGTGTCGGGGATTCCTTTTTCCTTAGCGCATTCATTAGTGAGAAAGTTGGTACGTTGTTGAACGCGCCTTCTATATCCAAAAATGTTGCCAACGCCACCTCTTTGTCGTCAATCGACTTTGCCAGGAGTCTGTTTAGATCGTCTAGTGCTAGATCCACAGACATTCCTGGTTGGTATGCGTATTGGCGCTTGTTCAGAGGATTCCTATGAAGGGTGCTTCCTCTGATGTATCTATCCACTATTTTTTCCAATGCTTTCAGCAGGAATGAGGATAGACTGATTGGTCTGTATAGGCGTCCTTTCTAGGGATTTGCCTACCTTGGGTAGGTAGATCACCCTTGCCTTCTGCCATAATTTGGGTATGTAGCCCCAAGCTACACATGCTCTGAAGATTGTGCATAAGTGTGGCGTTAGGATGTCCTGCCCTTTTTGCAACAACACTGGAAAGATTCCATCCAGGCCTGGCGATTTGAACGGCTGGAATTCGCCTAAAGCCCATCTGATGGAATTATAGCTTACCACCTCAGCTGCTTTTTTCCAATCCACTTTCTTCGGTCGTTTTGGCCTATCAGTGGGTTGGGTTAGCCTTGTTGAGTTGGTGATTATTGACGAGCCCGGGAAATGTGTGCTTATTAGCAGCTCCAGGCTCTCCTCCGTTGTGCTCACGTATGAGCCATCTGACCTCTTTAGCATGCCGGGTTCTTGATCAGAGCCCTCTTTTGCCATGATTCTGTGCACTTTAACAAGTAAAGTAAAAAAATTGTGCTACATTAATGTCTCTATAACTTTTGTAAAAAGAATGAATAACACTAACAATGTATCTTATGTCAGTCCAAATTTCAGATTTGCTGATAATATTTTATCCAATCTTTTAAAATCATTATCTTATACAACTTTTTTCCTATAAAAAGAAAATTTAAAAAAATTGAGCTGAAATAATGTTTTGAAAACCTTATGCAAAAGAATGGAAGAGTAATCCATAACACCAACAATGTATCCGATGTCAGTCTAAATCCCAGATTTGCCGTTATTACTTTATCTGATCCTTTAAAACCATCATCACTGGTTCAGTTATCGGTAAACGCGTGTTGTCGAGCTTTCAAAATATTATTTACTTATTCCAACGTCTTGGCAAGGTATCCTTTTTATTAATAGTTTATTTGTTTTCTGAAAATATAAATTTAAACAAAAAATTAATTTGTGCTCTGGGTAGCACAAAGTATTAGTTAGGGATTCCTAGACCATTTTTCCAAGTCATTACTAACATGCTAATTTTTCGTAAGTAGCTTCATTTTGACGAGACGCCCATCTTTTTTCCTTCAACAATTTTCGTTGGTGGTAGCTTAAAGGTACCCGGGCATACATCGGCATCGGACGGACGGTACGGATCGGAAAACATGGATTTAATAAAATTAAGTTAAGCAGTTCACTTATGTGCACGAGATTTGCATCGGGTTTAAAAGTTCCCGCCAGAATATATTCAAATTCAAATTCAAAATATTCTTTATTGTCTTAAGAAAATAAATAGTTCTTGTTGACAAAGAGAAAAAAATAATAATTAAAATATTTACAAGTAAAACACACTAAAACACATAATTCATAAACTTTTAAGAATCACATTAAAAAAAATATTCTAAATACGTACAAAAAATATATAATAATATATGCAAAAAATACACAAACATTTTAAAATTCAAAACTGTCAGAAAAATATTCACTTACATCATAATAAATCTTGCCCAACAGTAGGTTTCTAAGTTGATTCCTAAATTTTTTTATAATTTGATAGATTTAATGTACAAAGGTAAGTGACTGAACATTTTTTTGGAAATGTACAGAAGAGAATTGCGCACCAAGGTACTAGAGGGTATTGGTAACACCAGATTATGACAGTTTCTAGTGTTATATGGCGTCTCCTCTCTTCTATATTCTTCCTGTCTTTTAAAAACTAAACAAACAGACTCCAGAATATACAAACATGTTTGCCTGCTGAATATATGACTAAGTCATTTTTGTATTGTGAAAGAGAGTTGGGTCCTTTGGCATTGACTACTGGCGTCAAATTAATAGAGTAAATACAAAAAATAATTAGTGATATGTATGCAAACTTTGACAAAAATCAGTACACTAGAAAAAAAATGTTTTTTTTTAATATCCCGTGTTTCCGTTAATGTTGAGTTTTCGAAAAAATTGTATAGAAATTTGTTGCATTAATTTTTTGTGCAGAATCGCCCACGGAAATCCTGACACGTAATTTTCGAACACTACGTATTTATTTAATTAAGAAAACAATAAAAGGACAAAACATGTTTTTTCTCTATTTTTAGTTCTCGTTATTTAACAAAAACCAACCTTTTTTAAAGGAAAGACCCTGCTTACGTTTTCCATTTGTCGGGTTTTCAGAAAAAATGTAGCCTCTACCTTATACACCCAGCTACTCTTCCTCTTCTTTACAGAAAAGCATTGGTTTAAAAGTTTATAAATGCCCTTTAAAGTAATAGGTTGTCAGTCGCAATTATCAAAAAGTGTTTTTCAAAACCAAAAACAAAGAAAAAGTTTTCAAATAAATGATTCTAAGTAAAATAATCCATTAGACACTAACAAAAACAGTGCCTTGTAATCCTAAATGTACTTTGCAACAACCTGACCCGCACCTCGATCCTGCGACCCAAGTTGTAATGAAGACGTACGATATTGAAAACATAAATCTACACCTCGAGTTTGATTTGTGCCTTTGGGAAACTGTGGCTGGAGCGATAAATCACTGATAGGGCATTATCCGATCCCAGCCTTGCCAAGACGTTGGGATAAGTAAATAATAATCTTTTTAAAGCTAGACACTACGGGTTTACCGATAACTGCAACAGCGATGATGGTTTTAAAGGATCAGATAAAGTAATAACAGCAAATCTGGGATTTAAACTGACATCAGATGGTTTGTGTTATGGATTAGTCTTCTATTCTTTTTGCATAAGGTTTTGAGACATTGTTGTAGCACGGTTTTTAAAATTTTCTTTCTTTAAGAAAATAGTTGTAAAAGATTATGATTTTTAGGATTTGATGAAGTAGTAACAGCAAATATGAGATTTGAACTGATTGATACATTTTGCATAGGGTTTTGGGACATTATTGTGGCAAGGTTTTTTAAAATTTCCGTTCTATAGAAAAATAGTTGTAAAAGATTATGATTTTAGGGGATTTGATAAAGTAATAACAGCAAATATAAGATTTTGACTAACATAAGATACTTTGTTTGTGTTATGGATTAATCTATTATTCTTTTTGCATAAGATTTTGAGACATTATTGTGGCACGGTTTTTAAAAAATTTGTTCTTTAAGAAAACAGTTGTAAAAGATTATGATTTTTTGGATTTGATGAAGTAATAACAGCAAATATGAGATTTAAACTGAGCTAAGATACATTGTTTCTGTTTTGGATCACTCCTCTATCCTGTTTTGCATAAGGTTTTAAGACATTTGTAGCGTGTTTTTTTTTAAAAATTTTAGTTCTATAAAAAAATATTTGTAAAAGATTACGATTTAAAAGGACTTGATAAAGTAATAACAGCAAATATGAGATTTGGACCAACATAAGATACTTTGGTTGTTTTATAGATTACTCTTTTTTCCTTTGCATAAGATTTTGGGACATTATTGTGGCAAGGTTTTTAAAAATTTTTGTTCTATAAGAAAATAGTTGTAAAATATTATGATTTAAAGGGATTTGATAAAATAATAACAGCAAATATGAGATTTAAACTGACATAAAATACAATTTTTGGGACATTTTTGTGGTACGGTTTTTTAAAATTTTTGTTCTTTAAGAAAATAGTTGTAAAAGATTATGATTTTAAAGGACTTGATAAAGTAGTAACAGCAAAAATGAGATTTGGACTGACATAAGATACTTTTTTTGTGTTATGGATTTCTCTTCTATTCATTTTGCATAAGGATCTGAGACATTATTGTAGCACGTTTTTTTAAAATTTTCGTTCCATTAGAAAATATTTGTAAAAGATTATAATTTTTAGGATTTGATGAAGTAATAACAGCAAAGATGAGATTTGGACTGACATAAGATACTTTGTTTGTGTTATGGATTTCTCTTCTAGCATTTTGCATAAGGATCTGACACATTATTGTAGCATGTTTTTTAAAAATTTTCGTCCTTTAAGAAAATAGTTGTAAAAGATTATGATTTTAAAGGACTTGATAAAGTAATAACAGCAAAAATGAGATTTGGACTGACATAAGATACTTTTTTGTGTTATGGATTTCTCTTCTATTCATTTTGCATAAGGATCTGAGACATTATTGTAGCACGGTTTTTTAAAATTTTCGTTTCATTAGAAAATATTTGTAAAAGATTATAATTTTTAGGATTTGATGAAGTAATAACAGCAAATATGAGATTTGGACTGACATAAGATACTTTGTTTGTGTTATGGATTTCTCTTCTAGCATTTTGCATAAGGATCTGAGACATTATTGTAGCATGGTTTTTTAAAATTTTCGTTCTTTAAGAAAATAGTTGTAATAGAATATGATTTTTTAGGATTTGATAAAGTAATAACAGCAAATATAAGATTTGAATTGACACAAGATACATTGTTTGTGTTATGGATTACTCTTTTATTTTTTGCATAGGGTTTTGGGACATTATTGTGGCACGGTTTTTTAAAATTTTTGTTCTATAAGAAAACAGTTGTAAAAGATTATGATTTTAAAGGACTTAATGAAGTAATAATAGCAAAAATTTGATTTGGACTGACATAAGATCCTTGTTTGTGTTATGGATTTCTCTTCTATCCATTTTGCATAAGGATTTAAGACATTATTGTGACACGGTTTTTTAAAATTTTCGTTCTAAAGAAAATATTTGTAGAAGATTATGAGTTTTTAGGATTTAATGAAGTAATAACAGCAAATATGAGATTTGGACTGACATAAGATACATTGTTTGTGTTATGGATAACTCTTTTATTCTTTTCAATAGGGTTTTGGGACGTTATTATGGCACGGTTTTTTAAAATTTTTGTTCTATAGGAAAATAGTTGTAAAAGACTATGATTTTAAAGGATTTAATAAAGTAATAACAGCAAATATGAGATTTGGACGACATAAGATACATTGTTTGTGTTATGGATAACTCTTTTATTCTTTTGCATAGGGTTTTGGGACATTATTGTGGCACGGTTTTTTAAAATTTTTGATCTATAGGAAAATAGTTGTAAAAGACTATGATTTTAGAGGATTTAATAAAGTAGTAACAGCAAATATAGGATTTGAACTGACACATTGTGTTATGAATTACTCTTCCATCCTTTTTGCATTAGGTTCTGAGACATTATTGTGGCTCGGTTTTTTTATTTTTGTTCTATAAGAATAACGTTGTAAAAGATTATGATTTTAAAGGATTTGATAAAGTAATAACAGCAAATATGAGATTTAAATTGACATAAGATACTTCGTTTGTGTTATGGATTACTCTTCTAACCTTTTTGCATAAGGTTCTGAGACATTATTGCAGCACGGCTTTTTAAAATTTTCGTTTTATAGAAAAATAGTGGTAAAAGGATTATGATTTTAATGGACTCCATGAAGTAATAACGGCAAAAAGAGATTTGGACTAAAATAAGGTACTTTGTTTGTGTTATGGATTTCTCTTCTATCCATTTTGCATAAAGATCTGTGACATTATTGTGGCACGGTTTTTAAAAATTTTTGTTTTATAAAAAATAGTTGTAAAAGATTAGGATTTTAAAGGATTTAATGCAACAGCAAAATCTAGTTTTAATTTTAATTTTCTATTTTGAGCCCGCCGAGCACCCCTTTTACTCCTCGATTGTGCTAATCTGTTTACTTAATACTTAATTAGAACCTATTTTTTGAATCAGCGGCACTGTGTTTATACCTAAAACAGTTTCTAAAGTTAGGATGTATCCATAATTTTTAGAACAAAATTTGTTTTAACAGAAAATACTAAAAACCAACAAATAAAACTGATACTTTTAAAATTTAAATTTCATTAATAATTTTGGTAACAGTTTCATATAAGGTTTTCCACTGTATTATCAAAAATCAACTTTTTTTTACTTATGAATACATACTGATTGACGCTATATAGCCAATTGAAAATATTTAGTTTCAAATTAATTAATAAGTAAGAAAACTTTAGGAACCGAGGGGTAAATAGGGATCCTGGCCAAGATAAGATATTTAAAACTCAGATTTTGCTGTAAAATGGAAACAAATTAAAAACTTAGGGATCGGGATTATTCTTTGGTTATAAAGTCTATATCATGACCCACTATGCGAAATTGAGTATTAAAATTTAACACATCAATTTAGGGTCTTAAGTTAAAAATAACTATTGGAGTGTTTTATATTTTTTAAACTCTAATCCTCTATAATTTAATTATTAGGAAATATATAGGGTGTTCAATAAGAAAAATCATAATATGTTTGGTTTATATCTCATAAAATATAAAATTAAAAAAATATATAACTACACCACTCGATTATACGTAAAAATATCCACTAAAATCATTTTTTTCTTTTGTTCTAAGTTATAAGACAACTGAAATACAGAGGGGGAGGGTCAAAAAATGAAAACAAACTAAATTTAATCTTTTATGTCAAAAACTAAGAGGGCCATGAAAAAACTTTTAGTGTCATCTTTTGTTTCATCAAAACGTTATACATATAAGTTTATACCAATTCTTTTCCACCGCTAACTTTTGAAGATGAAATTATTTCTATCACTAAAGAAAAGTCAGGACTACTTGCTAAACAATTTGCTGCTAATTCAACCCTTGACCCTCCCGTAAATCATCCAATTCCAGAGGTTACCCCAGTTCCTCATAAAATGCCCGATAATATTTTTTAAGGTATAACATATTAGGCGTATCCTTTCTTTCCTTAACACCAAGAAATCATATTTTAAGGCTCTAGAACTTGCACCAATCTTAACTCGGCTCTTTCGAATTTCTTACGATACAGGTATCTTTCCGGAGAGCTGGAAAGCTGCACGTGTTCAACCTGTTCCCAAGAAAGAATCCAAATATCTTTTATCAAACTACTGACCAATTTCAATTATCTCAGTTCTTTGTAAAGTAATGGAAAAATTAATTAATTCACAATTTTTTAAGTATTTAGAAAAACACAAAATTATGCATGACAGGCAGTATGGATTTCGCCACAAATAATCTAAAGCAGATATTCTTTTCTTCGTATCACACTGCTGTAATAAGTCTCTTGAGTTTCTAGGTGAGTCCCAAATCGTTGCTCTTGATATATCCAAAGCTTTTGACCAGGTCTGGCATGCCACATTTCTTAATAAACTTCCCTCTTATGGTCTTTCAACTAAACTCTGTACTTGGCTCTCTAGTTATCTATCTGATCAACGTATATCAGTTATTGTGGATGGCAATTCTTCAAGCTTTCACCAAGTAAATGCTAAAGTGCCTCAGAGCTCAGTTCTGGCACCAATGTTGTTTCTTCTTCACATCAACGACCTTCTCTCGTCCACAACTAATTCAATTCATAGTTTCGCCGATGATAGTACCCTTCACTCCAGTTTTCAGGTTTCTAAACCCATCACTAAACCTGATTTGGAAAACAAACCCAGAGCGATGCAGATATCTCTTTCGCAGGATCTTAATTTAATATTGGATTGGGGCGCCAAAAATCTCGTCCATTTTAATGAATCCAATACACAATCATGTTCCTTGTCGCGAAAAGAGTCATCAAATACTCATCCTCTACTTATGAGTGGCCAAGTTTTACAGAGCAAAGACACCTTCAATCTTGTGGGCGTCACATTTGAAAAGTAAACTGCTTTTTACTTATGAATACATACTGATTTTGGATACGTTCTTAGGACATATAAACGCTATATAGCCAATTAAAAATATTCTGTTTTTAATTAATTAATAAGTAAGAAACCTTTAGAAACCGAGGGGTGAATAGGGATCTTGGCCAAGATAAAATAGTTAAAACTCAGATTTTGCTGTAAAATGGAAATAAATTATAAACTTAGGGCTGGGTTTATTCTTTGGTTATAAAGTCTATATCATGACCCACTATGCGAAATTCAGTTATAAAATTTAACACATCAATTTTGGGTCTTAAGTTAAAAAAGTGTGTTTTATTAAAAACTGCGTTTTAATATTGAGATTATTATTTACGTGTTAGTGTTAACTAAAGATTTAATTTTATTTAATGAAAAAAAATATTATTTTTTATTTTATTATTCACCGAATTTTAGGTAATTACTTTTATAGCGAATTACAATATTTTTATTTGCCTTTTAACTGCGGCTGCACAAATAAAATAGAGTAAGAAAAATCAAGTAGAGACGTTAGGCCATAAACGATTGACTAAAAGTGCCGACCCGAAATTTCAAGCACATTTTTTATCCGGCATTTTCCCCGTAATGCATTACGCGCCCTCCAATTTGTCGAAAATGTTGCCGATAAAATTACTCACGCTTTTGCGAAATAAATTTCAGATGATATTTCAGTTAGGAAAAGAAGTTTGCTTAACTTTAATAAGTAATTCGAGACGTCCTCGGGACTTTTATTAGCTTTGCAATAATTGGGCTTCTTGCTTCCTTTGGTTTCCAGAATGGAAAAAGGTGTCTAATTTCCTTTTGATTTCGTTTCGTTTAGCGTTTGCTTATTATCTATATGGTATAATTGGCAATTTAGATCTTGCTTTCAGAAAGTTCTTTTGCTTTTTTTCAAAAGTTTTCGTGCTTCTTTGTTAAAAATAAACATATAAGCACGTGTTATCAGGGAGTTTGTTCCGGTAATCCGTAACCGGTTGCTTTACCTAGTTTAAGTAAACAACAGAAGCGATTGTCGCTGATTTAGCTTAAATTTATGGTAAGTTGTTAATTTATTAATTCACGGCAAGAAAAAATACTATTAATATCAGGGCCGTGTCTAGCGGGTGGTGCAAGGCACCAGGGCGCAACGTTTTGGGGGCGAAAAATCGTTAAATCAAGAGCAAAAAGTTTTCAAATAAAGGGAGGTAGATGGGAATAAAGTGTGATTTGAGAGTGGGGACCTTTTTTCTCTTCAAAAATTCTTAGGGAGAATGGATTTTGAAAGTAAGGACTTTTTTTATTTCCATTTTGTCGCAAGAGGGGGTATGAAAGATCCCGCCGCCAGGAACAACAGGATAGAACTTTTGCAGGTTCACGGACACTCGGAAATAAAATGCAATTAAAAAGCGGATGAACTAGCAATAGCAGGGCCATCTAGCAGGTTCAACGGTCTAGGGCTAGTGCTGTAATTGTTCAAAAAGTTGACAAAAACAACAATAAGTAGGTTTTTATGCTTTATTTGTTTTCTGGGAGATTCAATTTAAACAAAATAATATTTGGCTTTTCTCCAGAATAAAATTAAAAAGTTTATATACCATTTTAAGAAAATTAAAACTTTTCTTTATTATGAAGAACCATTCTGCTCTTACACAATATAATAAAAGTTATGATAACTTTAAAAGAAATAAAATAATGAAATATTTTATATTAAGTTATTTACAATACAAAGGTTTTAATATATAAACAAAGGTTCATTAGCACTCGGTTGAAATTATTTTAATCCAATAAAATAAAATCTTAACAAGACGCCAGACGGGAACTGGGCTAATGGTTGCGTCTCAAAAATGTTGTAAATAGTTTACCAAAAATGTGGTAAACAGTTTACCTAAAAACTTACTGATAAAATTGTTAGAAAACTAAAAAAATTAAAAATGAAATTTTCGATGGACATTTTAGAGTTTGACATAACTTTTGAAAAAATTAACTGGTTAAAGAATAGTAAAAAATGTTTAGCCATATAATAAAGTATTTAATACTTTTTTGCTTTCTGGGAGAATTAATTTAAACAAAATATTATTTGGCTTTAATAATGTATAAAAGTTTTAATTTTCTTAAAATGTTAAATAAACTTTTTAATTTTATTCTGGAAAAAAGCCAAATAATATTTTGTTTAAATATGTAGGTTGTCTCAACAACACCTAGATCATTGGCGGCGGGTTCTTCGAGATTGTTTAGGCATTCCATTGTGGTTTTGTATGTTACACGAAGGAAATTTAAGGCTTGGCTACCTAAGAAATTGTTTTTATTTTGCCATGTATTAATAAATTAACAATTTACCATACATTTATGGTAAATTGCTTCTGTTGTTTACTTAAACTAGGTATAGCAACCGGTTACGAAAATCCAAAACAAACTCCCTTATAGCACGTGCGTATAGGATTATTTTTAACAAAGAAGCACGTAAACTTTTAATAAGAAAGCAAAAGAACTTGCTAAAAGCAAGTTCCTAATTGCGAATTGTAACATACAAATAGATATTAAGCCAACGCTAAACGAATGAAACCTTTTTTAATTTTGAAAACCAAAGGAGAAAGGAATCTTAATTATGGCAAAGGTAATAAATTTCCGAGAACATTTTAAATCACTTATTAAAGTCATAAATAAATAATTTTCTTTACTAAAATATCATCTAAAATTTATTTCTAAAATGACTGAAAAATTTTATCGGCAGCATTTTTTGAAAAATTGGAAGGCGCGCAATGCAACACCTAGCTCATTGGCATATATTACCTGGCCAAAGACGTGCTAAGGAGACACTAGAGGATCATTTTAAGAAACTAAAACCTGAGAACCTTTATTTAGGGCGTACTCAGTTAAGACAAATATTAAGACTTTTGAATGGACACTTGCAGAAAATGGGCATTTACAATGGACATATAACATGCAGGCTTTGTGGGAAAGAGAAGAAAATAGCCTTACCCATAATATACAAATGCAATGTACTGTCACACAAAAGATGCATTCTATTGAATATCATACATAGTATAAATCCTCTCCAGCATGAACTTCTCGATAGCATTCTAGTAAGCCTGATAAAGGAAAGCAGACTTCTGTAACAAGAGGGTTGCACAATGAACCAATAAATTGCAGTGCAATCATGGTTGAAGAACCAGCCCTCCTTGAACCAACCAACTAACCAATTAACCAACCAACAAGGTAGTGCATTACGCGCTCTCCAATTTGTTAAAAATGTTGCCTATGAAAGTACTCACGCTTCCGAGAAATAAATTTTAGATATTATTTTAGTTAGAAAAATAGGTTTGCTTAACTTTAATAGGTCATTCAAAACGACCACGGGACTTTAATTAGCTTTGCAATACTCGAACTGTCCAAGAAGGTAATGAAAACAACAATAGGTACATGGTCTCAAGAACAACATCTACGAGTAGCTTGTTGGCTCACGTGGCCAAAGACATGCAAAGGAGATACTGGGCTATCGTTTCAAGAAACTAAGAACTAAGGTCCTTTAATTGGGGCGTACCGTAAACCGGGGCTACATTGACATACTTTTGAGGGTTTTTGTACAATTATTTTTTTGTCAGAATTTAAAACCATAAAGTAAATATTTGGTTGTGACACCTGAACCTTCTGCAACAAATAATGGAAAGGGCAGTTTTGGAACTGCCACCATTATCTTAAAAAACTATATATTTTTGGTGTCAAAGTAATCTCGGTTTTGAGGCTATTTTGTTCACATCATTATTTTCCATTAAAAGTTAATGTAGCCTCATCGTAAGGCTAATTTGACACCAAATTACTATATTTTTTTATGCACCTGCGCGTCACGCACGAAATAACAAAAAAACGACAGTTTTTACAAAATATGTTTATTTTATAAATCCAACAATTTTTTGATGCAGGTAAAACAACAAACGTGTTCATATTATTTTGTAAGTGAACTTCATCAAATAAAGTAAGTAAAAGAAAAAGAAAAAATACTATTAATATCAGGGCCGTGTCTAGCGGATGGTGCAAGGCACCAGGGCGCAACGTTTTAGGGGCGGAAAATCGTGAAATCAAGGGCAAAAAGTTTTCAAATTAAGGGAGGTAAATGGGAAAAAAGTGTGATTTAAAAGTGGGGACCTTTTTTTCTCTTCAAAAATTCTTAGGGAGAAAAAAGAGGTAAACAGCAATGTGGAAGTGAAAATCTTGAAGAAAGAATAGATTTGGAAAGTAAGGACTTTTTTTATTTTCATTTTGTCGCAAGGGGGCAAATAATTTTTGCTTGCACCACGGCGCAAGACATCCTAGGAACGGCCCTGGAAAATATCATAAAAACTTTAAAGCTAATCATCGTCCTCACATCGGGGACATTCATATTGCAGATCTTTAGAATCTTTGTTACAAATACCGCTCAGTTTTTGTTGGGGATGGACCGGTATCAATGTTAAGGTCAAACGAATTTTATTAAAATATTATTATTTTAGTATTAAGTGTTTTTTTTTTAATTACTTAAATTATTTTGTTAAGTATATTGTGAAGTACAAAGGTAAAAGGCAAAGTAACCCAAAAAACTGACAAAGTAATCCGCAAAAACAAAGTAGCCCCGGCTTACGGTATAAGACAAGTAGTCGGACTTTTGACAGAACATTGGCAACTAAAGAAACGTTTGCAGAAAATGGGTATTTACAATGGACCCATTAGTACAGGCATTAAATTTTTTTGCAAATTTCTTTAAGAGGTTTTCTTTTTACAAAGAGGTGCAGTAGGACGTAATAAATCTAAAAACACAAAATACCTACAAATATGGCGGACGGAAGTGGCGCCATTTTGCAAAAATTGTTTGTACTTGTATCTCCGTAATCGTGAACTTAAGGCCAATAATTATAAAAACCTTCATTATATAGCGTGTCTTCGGAAGTTCTTAACAAATTGTAAACTTTTTTATTATTAATTTTACGAAAAGTAGTTATTGTTTATAAAAAGTCCTGCTTGATGAGAAAATACATTTCCACAAAAATATTTGAAGGTTGGATGTACAGGGTGGCTTAAAAATGACTTGTTTTCAAATTAAAATAAGGGTTATTTCCTAAGTACGGTACCAAACTTTAAAGAGTGATTTCTTATGCCATTTTATGAAGAAAAGTTCCTTTAAACATATGTCCGGAGTTGCTTCGTTTCTGAGATAATGGGCGTTAAATATTTTTTAAAGGTCTGTTTGTTTTTAAATATATTAAATACGAAGCCAGTTACAAAAAATGTACCACACCAAAAAGTTTAATTTTTAGCTGCTTTAAAGGAAAAAAATATAAAAACTGCATAAAAAGCCAGTGGCGTACATTTTCTCTCAATAATATTGGCTGTTGTGCCCACTGTGCGCCACTGGCTTTTTATGCAGTTTTTATATTTTTATTAATAAAAAAAATCAATTTTATTTATGTGCCGACTGGAAGTCCGCAGCGACCAGTGGTATGTTAAAACTTTGCGCGACTAGTAAAAGGTTAATTCTCAAGCTGCTCTTTGCAAACAATTTTAAATAAGAAAATAACATTTTATTTTATACCTTACTTTTTTGTAAGGGTTTTAATTTTAATTTTTATTTATAATTAAAATTTATTAAATTTTCCATAGTACAGACCTAAACAAAATTGAAGTCTTGATAAATTCGCATACATTCAATGCATATTACAAGATATTTTGGTCTATTAAGCAATATTTTGTTGCAGCCATGCATAACGGTCGACGAAAATGTCTTCAGTAGCGAAACGGAAGCATAACATCCTATAATTTATGGTCGATTTAATATGTAATAGACTTCCTGTTAAACGGAATGAATCTTTTACCTAAGTAGGTCTGACCTGATTTTCAAGTTTACTTGGTACTTTTCTATTAATTTAAAATCCATTAAAATTAAGACAGAAAATATATTTTCTTTAACATTATTAAATAATTGTATATAATTACCAAATATTATTATGTATTTAACCATATCCAAAAGTCTTTATGTATCATAAGAGAAACGGTTATTAAAACATTTCTTTAATACCAATAAACACATTTACAAAACTTGTCAGGTATTAGGTTTGTTCCAGCAGGCTGTCAGAAATGTTTGCAACCGTTTGGATTCTGCGCACGTGAAATTTGTCGTTCCAGCAGCGCCATGTTTGTAACATTATACAATTGTTTGATCTTCCGGCAGTAGTTTTAAGATGTTGGAAACATGTTGGATACCGTTTGAAAAGTTTGCAAACTTTCTTCAAACATTACTGACATTTTTAACATAACCTTTCTTGTATTTACGTATAAGCAGTATGCACGCCTTTTTATTTTTTCGTTCCAGCAGAAAACTCTTGCCAACATTTGTGACTAATGTTTGTAATAATTTCTGCTTTTTACGATTGTTGCTAACATGTTTCCAACATTTTGCTGGAACAAACCTATTGTAACCTAATAAACCATCATAAAACATATTGGTGTATTATAAAATAGACGGTGTCTAAAACGCAGTCTTTCACTTTAACTGATGTAACAATTAAAAACATTATCGTGCTGCTTACGTGAAATAAAAAAAATATATAATTTAGTCAGACCAAGACTTTAGTATGGAGAGTTCGCATCTTTAATGGCGTTCTAATTTAATATTAATTTACTTTAAATAGCGTTTCTTTTTAAGTATACTTTTTATTTTATGAATTTTTTTCAAAAACCCTTTAAGGTGACTTCCTTTTCGAATCTCGAGTTGTACGGACGTGCCGTAAAGAACTACAAAGTTCTCCCAGGTTTTGGCGGTTGGAGGAACCGTACGGTCGTTTTCTACCCTTGGGAATCGAGAAGAAACTCACATTGTCATCTAGTAGTGCCGTGGAAGTGTTTTCCGAAGTCCGGAGTGATTCCTAAAAACTTTTTTCCTCATCGCACGTGGTTACGTTTGTCTATGGCGACTAAGACACATGCACGCGAGGGGGGAAGGAGGCTGACAGTAACCGGTTATATCTGGACATTTGGTCTGCAGTTTTGCAGCATCTAGATGTGCATTTCATCGATTTAATATTATTGGAATTAATCGGGGGCCTTGAGACGGCCTAGAGCCGGACATTTCAAGGTCGCCACCGAATATGGATAGCTCCCTATTTTAACTGGATCATCCAGAGTGTAACCAGTGGCGAAGGGTCGCTCGCCCTCCTGCTAAGCTTTGAAAATATCCGTGCTGGCGATACGGCGCTGAGTAAGCAGCCAACGCCATTCTGCCTCTGTGCAGCTGGAATAGAATATAATAGAACCCTTTAAGGTTAGAATAAAATAGTATTGTTAAATAAAATGTTAAAATATTATTATTTATTACATAGTTTTAAAAGTATAGTGCCCACTATACTTACGGCTATCCATTATTCCAGGTATTGTTATGTTACTCTAATAATAGTTGCTTACAATATAGCTGCGCACAAATGACACCCATAGTAGCAAAAATTCAACTGAAACCACAAACAATTGAAATTTTTGTAATTAACTTCACCTAAAATTTTAAATGGTACAACAGATTTTTATAAATAAACAAGCAGCTGAGCTAGCTTGCTATAAAATAAACCATACTATATTTTATTGGAGCAGAAAATAAGTATAAACCTATATTAATGCTTTACATCAATTCATCTTTTGGAATTACAACATAATATACGAGGTATCATAAAAATGATGAGTAATCGATAATTTCGAAATGCTTTTCTATCCATCTCGATCAAAGGAAAATAAAAGATTTAAATAGGGCGCTCGATACGCCGTGCATATTACAAGCAAATGGCGGTTTATTACCCCGGAACCGCAACGTTGGGCTATGTTGGCGGTCGGTTCAACCTTCGTGGATTGTCCAAAGATATAAAAAAAATATTTTTAAAAGCGTCCAGACAGTTAAAGTTATTGAAGCCAAGCTCAGTTAGGTTGGAGCAGAGCCAACATGTCGAACTTAAAAGTGACTGTACGTGCTCATTAAAGACTGTCTCATTTCAAACCGACACAAAACGGCCAACTCCCAACGTTCGCGCCAACGTTGGCGCCAACAGGCACCAACACCATAAATCTTGATCCACAGATTGGACGACCGTAGTTGGCGCAAACATTGTCCCCAATGTGCGGTGCCGGCTTTAAACATTATTCAGTAACGGCGCTGCGTTGCATATTGGTGCAATAAAACGTCTTCAACGGCAAAACAGAACTGCAACATCCTATAATTTATACTGTGTTAAATATGTTTAGGAGTTTCTTTTAAAGGAAAAAATATTTTAACTGTGCGGCTTTACTTAAAGAAAAGTTAGCCAATCAGCTTTTTTAATAAATAACTAAATTTTACTTTATATTAGTTTTAGATCATGCCTCTTACTGTTGGCAAATATTTAGCAAATTTTAACTACGAGAACCAAAACACAGACATTAAAAAAATTATGAAATATAAAAATATTAGCGACAAATCAAACAATAAACATGTATGTTTTTTTAATCAAATTTGTCAAATAAAATTTTGTATTCAACTATATTTAAATATTTTGGTGTATCATGAACCAAACAAACGGATATTGCTATTAATTTTTAAGTTAACAATAAACATTTATAGGATTTGTAAGAATGATTAACGAATTGAACGCTATTTAAAGGTTCTTTTGTATTATAAAAAAAAAGGTTTTAAAGTCGTAAATATTTCCTTCGATATAGTCAAATAAACTTATAGGATTTATCAGATAATATTACGTATTTCGCCATATCCAAACGTCTTTGTGTATCAGAAAGAAACGGTTTTGGAAAACGCTCTCCTATAAAATTAAATTTGTAATGATGCCGTACTAGCGGATAATGCTACAAAATAAACCATCCCATTAGTACAATATTTTATTAAAGCAGAGAATAACTATAAACCTATAATAATGCCTTCTTATCTCAATTTATCTTATGAAATTACAACATTATATACGAAGTATCATGATAATATTAGGTAATCAATAATTTCTAAATGCTCTTCTATCCATCTCGATCAAAGGAAAATAAAAGATTTAAATATGGCGCTCGATACGCCGTGCATAATACAAGTAAATGTCGGTTTATTAAACATTATTCTGTAACGGCGCTGCGTTGCATAATAGTGCAATAAAACGTCTTCAATGGCAAAACAGAACTGCAACTTCCTATAATTTATGGTGGATTAAATATGTATTAGATTTCCTTTTAACCGGAATAAATCTTTTAGCTGCGCTGCTTTTTCCGTGTTTTGTAGTTTCGTTTAGGGGTTTATTATAGTATAAATTGCAAACACTTTGGGACCAATTAGGTATGGTTGATATATTAGTGAAGTGATTATCTTAAGAAAACAAAAAATATTTGACTTTTGCATGCTGAAGTTAATAAATGGCAAGAAAAAAAGTATACTAAATATAATTAAAAAAAGTTAGCTAATCAGCTTTTTAAATAAATATATGAATTTTATTTTTATTAAATACTTCTGTGTATAATTATTCAGATATCATTATGTTTTTATTTATATTTAAATATTTTTGTGTATCAATAAACAAACAGTTCTTAAATCGAAAATAGCATATTTTTTTAAATAATATACATTTATAGGATTTGTAAGGTTTGTTTACAAATTAACCAATATTTAAATGTATTGCAGTATTATAAATAAACAGTTACTAAAACTCACTCTAATAAAATAAATTTTTAAGTGCAGCCATACAAGCGGATAACGCTAAAAAATAAATTAAAATTAACTGCTATAAACCTGTAATAATGCCTTCTTGCATCAATATATCTTTTGGAAATACAACATAATATACGGAGTAGCATAAAATAATGGGAAATCGATAATTTCGAAATGTTCTTTCATCCATCTTGTTCGAAGGAATATTAGAGATTTAAATATGGCGTTCGATTCGCCGTTTATAATACAAGTTAATGTCGGTTTATTAAAAATAATTTTGTAACGGCGCAGCGTTGCATAATAGTGCTACAGAACGTCTTTAATGGCAAGACAGAACTGTAGCTTCCTATAATTTAGGGTAAAAATTTATTATTAAATGAATGTGTTTTTATAATTTACCACATAATACCTTGTATTTAATTATATTTATATATTTTGGTATATCATAAAACAAACAGTTATGAAAACGAATTTTTTTATAATAAAATATACATTTATAGGTTCTGTAAGATTTATTTACTCACTAAATACTATTTAAATTTAACGGTGTATTTTAAAAGAAACGGTTATGAAAACGCCCTCCTATAAAATAAATTTGTAAACCATCCTATTAGTATAATATTTTATTAAAGCAGAAAATTAATATAAACCTATAATATAGCCTTCCTACCACAATTTATCTTTTGAAATTTCCACATAATATACGGAGTATCATGAAAATAATGATTATTCAATAATTTTCAAAGGCTCTTCTATCCATCTCGATCGAAGAAAAATACAAAATTTAAATATGGCGCTGAATACGCCTTGCATAATACAAGTAAATGTCGGTGTATTAAACATTATTCTGTAACGGCGCTGCGTTGCATAATAGTGCAATAAAACGTCTTTAATTTCAAAACAGAACTGCAACTTCTTATAATTTATGGTTGATTAAATATGTATAAGAGTTTCTTTTACACGGAATAAAGATTTAATTTGCACGGCTTTAATTTAAAAAAATATAGCTAATCAGCTTTTTAAACAAATATCTAAATTTTATTTTATTTGACCATACCTCCTGACACATTATTTACTTTAAATAATAAAAAAAGTTAAAAGGCGATTTATAACGCGCCAATGTGTGGCCGAATACACAAACATTGGGACAAATTCCCTTTAATGTCTCGTCAAAAAACCGACACAAAACGGCCAACTTCCAACGTTCTAGCCAACGTTGGCGCCAACAGGCTAAAAACCATAAATCTCGATCCACACATTGGACAACCGTAGTTGGCGCAAACATTGGCCCCAATGTGCGGTGCCGGCTTTAAACATTATTCAGTAACGGCGCTGCGTTGCATATTGGTGCAATAAAACATTTTTAACGGCAAAACAGAACTGCAACATCCTATAATTTATAGTGTGTTAAATATGTATAAGAGTTTAAAGAAAAATATTTTAACTGCGCGGCTTTACTTAAAGAAAAGTTGGCCAATCAGCTTTTTTAATAAATAAATAAATTTTACTTTATATTTGTTTCAGATCATGCCTCTTATTATATACGAGAACCAAAACACAGATATTAAAAAAATTATGTAATATAAAAATATTAGCGACAAATCAATAAAAATGTACGTTTTTTTAATGAAATTCGGCAAATAAGATTTTGTATTTAACTATATTTAAATATTTTGGTGTATCATGAAGCAAACAGTCCGGATATTGCTTTTATTTTTTAAGTTAATAATATACATTTATAGGATATGTAAGAATGATTAACGAATTGAACGATATTTAAATGTTTTTGTATATTATAAAAAAAGAGGTTGTAAAGTCCTAAATGTTTCCTTCAATATAGTCAAATAAATTTATAAGATTTATCAGACATTATTACGTATTTCGCCATATCCAAACGTCTTTGTGTATTATAAGGAAGCGGTTTTGAAAACGCACTCCTATAAAAATAAATTTGTAATGCTGCCGTACTAGCGGATAATGCTACAAAATAAACCATCCCATTAGTACAGTATTTTATTAAAGCAGAGAATAACTATAAACCTATAATAATGCCTTCTTATCTCAATTTATCTTATGAAATTACAACATTATATACGAAGTATCATGAAAATAATGGGTAATCAATAATTTGTAAATGCTTTTCTATTCATCTCGATCGAAGGAAAATAAAAGATTTAAATATGGCGCTCGATACGCCGTGCATAATACAAGTAAATGTCGGTTTATTAAACATTATTCTGTAACGGCGCTGCGTTGCATAATAGTGTAATAAAACGTCTTCAGTGGCAAAACAGAACTGCAACTTCCTATAATTTATGGTGGATTAAATATGTATTAGATTTCCTTTTAACCGGAATAAATCTTTTAGCTGCGCTGCTTTTTCCGTATTTTGTAGTTTCGTTTAGAGGTTTATTATAGTATGCATTGTAAACACTTTGGGACCACTTAGGTATGGTTAATATATTAGTGAAGTGATTATCTTAAGATAACCAAAAAATATTTGACTTTTGCATGCTGAAGTTAATGAATGGCAAAGATAAAAGTATACTAAATATATGCAGTTTTTAATAAGCAGTAATTAGAGGTAAAACAGCAATTTGAATTAAATATTTAATTCTAAAGGTCCTAAAAATTTATTTAAAAACAAGTTTTTGCTTAAATATACTTTTTAGTCTTTTTAATACAAAGAAAGCGTTCAACTTAGAAACTTGTAAAGTTACTATAAAAACTTATTTTTATACTTCCAATAAAAATAATAATATAAAAACAAAAAGATGTAAGGAGCTTCAAATCCAACAAAATGCAGTTTTTAATAAGCAATAAAAGTTATTTAATCAAAATATATTATATTAAAAATATACAGGGTGTTAATTAAACATGAAGCAAAACTTGTGACGTTTATATTTTTGGAATATACATATATAGGCCACTTTACGTCACTGGGCAAATGTACCATATGGAACTATCTTTTGGAACCATTAGACCGGTGGACCATAAAAACTAACTTACTACTATACTAGACACCTCACGTATATTTTGATGTAGCAAATTTCCCAATGTTAAGTGAACTAATTAAAATGTATACTTATTTTAAAATTCCCAAACCGTATATATTTAAAATTCCCAAAATGTATACTTTTTTATACTAGGTGTTCACAATATTGTTGTGAAAAAAAGCACGCCACTGACTTTCTATAAAGTTTTAATTTTTTTCTGATTAGGCAATTAATTGTTTAACTTTTAAGTCCCTTGGATTTTCTTCGTATCTGCATTGGTTTTCAAGAAAAAATATTAAAATCACTTTAGTTTCCTCTAAAAAGTACCCATAGACAATATGATATAAAAAGCAAAAATAAATCAATTATTTGCCCTAAAATAAATAATCCGTTGTGTATTTTATCAAAAATTGTCATTTATCCTATTTACTTAGCTCAAAATTGTAAATTTTTTTGATTTTGTATATTATTATATGCTGTTTAGGGCAACTTTTTGGAATTATTAAACGTGGTTTTATTTTTTCTTCTCAAGAACGAAGCGATATACGAAGAAAATACTTAGAAAGTTAAATTTTTAACTGCCTAATCAGAAATAATTATAAAACTTAATAAAAAGTCAGTGGCTTTTTTCACAATAATATTGGCTGTGGTGCCCACTGAGACGCCACTTGACCGAATAATAATAATTTAGGCAAAGCTTTACCAGTACCCTATTATACTAAATAAGTGCCTTAAATTTTATTAAAATCGGTTTAAGGGTTTCCAAGATATTAAAAATATATTGACTTTTTTGATAAATTTAACGCCCTGTATCTCAGAATGGAAGCAAGTCGGACATATATTTATAGGAACTTATTTTATAAAAAGATATAAGAAAGCACTCCCTTAAGTTTTAACCCATGTTTAATAAACACTCTGTTTAAATATAACATATTTCATTCATAACATTTAATTTTTTTAAAATATTCTTTTTTTTTTAAATTTATAAATAAAAAACAAGCAGTTCATATTCTATTCAAACTGTATTATTAAAAACTGCGTTTTCATTTTTTTTGGCCTTGGCTGGTTAGCCATTTAGCCAGTCACAAAGTTTTACTTACAAAAAGGAGCCTAGAAGTTAAGGTTTTTAATCATATTGCTATAATAACAATAAAAGCAAGTTAAAAGCCTATCACATATAAGACGGGGACACACACTTCACGCCACTGGGGTCTATCAGGGCGACTTTTTTTAACACACAGAGAGGACCACCAAGTAAGGGAAACCACAATAGGATGAAAATGGAAAAACTAAACCTACAGCCTAATAACTATGTATATCACAACAATCCTAAAGTAAATATAACTTATAATTTTAAATTTATTCTACTTAGAAAAGACATCAGTGCATTATTTACTTTTGTGCTCTCTAGGGCTAAAAGATTAAGAATGTTAAAGGGGCAGACAGCTTTACACTCTTTGATTAAAACAGTATATAGGGTGTTGATCTCGGCTATATACTTATTACATTGAAAAAATATGTGATCCAGATCACATTTAATATTACATGTATCACATTGGTCAGAAGGTAATATTTTGATCTTGTAGAGATGTGCTGGATAACAAGCATGTCCTAGTTTCATGCGTATGATTGTTGTTATGTAATTTCTAGAGACATTTAGGTTTTTATGCCAGTAATTTCGTGGGATTTCAGTAACAAGCTGAGTATATCTTGTGGGTTTATTTTTACAATATTCCTTCCATCTTATATCCCATTTATTGATTATATTTGTTTTTGCAATATTGTATGCATCACTTAAGGTGAGAGTGTAATTAGCGTCTATACCATTAGTAATACTATCTTTAGCTATTGAGTCTACTAGCTCATTATATTTCAGTCCTGTATGGGCTTTAACCCATATGAAAATAACTTGCTTGCGACGCAGTGTAATTCTGCGTAGCAATTTTCTTATTTCCCATATTATTGGGTTGTCTTTATAGTGCCAAGATTTATTTTTCTGTAAGGCTTTAAGCACAGACATAGAGTCAGACAATATTAAAAAGTGGTGATTATTACAGTCAACTATATATTTAAGAGCCTCGCAGATTGTTATGGCTTCACATGTAAAAATGCTAAAGTTATTATTTGTTTTAAGTTTAATTTTAATATTTAGTTGTGTAATATAAACACTAGCTCCACTACCATTTGCACTTTTGGAGGCGTCTGTATATATTTGAATGTAATCATTCAATTGAGAAATTTTGGAGTTTAAAATAGCGGCATTAACAGCATTATTTGAAGCTTCCCATATGCTTAAATATCGGACAAACTTAATTTTTAATGCTTTTGAAAAATAAGTCCCTCTATGTTAGAAACTTGTTTTCATTATTCTTAAGCTCTAAGTTCCCATTTTTTGAAATAATACCTTTACCACTAAAAAAATATATATCGGATGGTTAAATTTAAGGTTTTAGACCATATGGAATTTTTTATAAAAAAACTTTTTTCTTTGATCCAGTGAAAATCTACATATTTACATTTTCTGTTTTACCTCCAGAATTTCTGTAGATAGAAGGCATTGCTAGGCGATGTACCTTTTCGGCTATGGCCGGAAATATTTTTTCGGGCGCTTACCTTTCCCTATGTTTTTAATATTTACTACAATATATGTCAATATGATGCCATAGTAACGTATTATACCAAGATCCAATACTGTATTTATTAAACAATATATATATATATATATATATATATATATATATATATATATATATATATATATATATATATATATATATATATATATATATATATATTTTATGTTATTTAAAACAAAAATTAAAGAATTATTTTAATCAGAGTAAATAAGTATGTGCAACTCGTGAAAAAAGCATATGTTTGGACTCTTGGTGGTTGCTAGACTTAGCTAAAGCCTTGTCTAGAAAACTTTACCATAGTTCGGAAATAAATCGCTTTTTCTGCATGTTACACAAGATAGTATTTTTCTTTATGGAGCGACCTTAAGTTGATACTTTATAACTTTAGAATTAAATATTATTTATTATTTTCTAATAAAATTAAAATATATTTCCACAGTACGCAAAAAAAGTTATCGCTGATTAAAGAGAAGATAAGCACATCTCAAAAAAAATATAAGAAAAAATGCGGTAAGACGCGCTAATTAGGTACATTTAAGCCGGCTACTCATTAGGTGGTATTAGGCGAGTAACTTGACTCGGAATATACTTGGCAAGTATTTGTTGAGTTCCAAGTAAGCTATCTACATTACGCGTCTACTTATAGAATTGCGAGTTTTTGGAAAGTACAAGTAATTAACAACAAGTAGTTGTTAAAGATCAACGAACGTGAAACGACAGTTTTAGCTGCTTTTGTAACAACAAGTTGTGGTTATATTTTAATAAAAAAATAGAAAAAGAAGTGCAAACGTAGAAGGTGGTGGGTTACATCTTTTAACAATAGTAAAGATAGGTAGGTATTTTTCTTTTTGAATAAAGATTGAAGTTGCTACATGCGCCACTCGACTAGCGCCAGCTCTTTTGCACATGGAAACGTGTTAGATCGTTTGGCGCCAGTTGTCTTGCGGCACCAAGCAATGCACCATCAGTAAAAGTTTAAGACGGGTGTACTCATTGGTGCGGCGAATAACTGTCAGTCTGTTTTTTGCCAATACTAAAATAATAGCACCATTAAATAGCTAGAACCCAATATAATACCGCTATTGCTTCTTACACCAAAAAAGTTCGAAATCCTAGAAAAAAACAAAAAATGTAATATTTACTTAATTTTACATGTCATGTTCAGTTTCATTAACTCGTTTTACCAATTTTACCCCACCCAGCACCCCTTTTCACTCCCCGGTCCCGTAAGTTTGTTTACTTATATTATTTTAAAAACGGAATATTTTGGATATGCGCCACTTACGTTTCATTTAGAAGAGGGTCTAAAAGATGTAAGTATCAATAATTTAAAAAAACCCTTAAAATAGCCAGAAAACCGTATTACAGTATTACCGTTATTACATAACCAAATCATACAATTTTTATTAAGTGAGGGCCTTTTTAATATCCAAAATGGTGAAAGTTATATAATGCTTCTAGGTAGGTTATTTTCGATGTAAAAATATTGTCAAAACAGTATAATATAGCAGTGAGGAAAAGTACATATCACACTAGTGTTACAAAGTAAAAATTACCCTAGTGTTGCAAAGTTCTCAATTGTTTTTATTTTTCTGTAAAGTCAAACTTAAATTTTTTTTTGGTGAATAATTTGTGGTCGTAGGAAAAATAGTGTACAGTACTCGTGTGAAAATGGCTTTCTTACACTGGTGGGTTTATCTACAATATTTCCACTTGTGTGAAATTAGTCATTTTCCACACTTGTAATGTAATATACTATTAAAATTATATTCTTGAGTTACGCTATTTGCAAATCAATAATTATTTAAAGAAATTGCTGTAGTTTTCGGACGCTGACAATAAAGCAAAAATACCATATTTTATTTGAGAAAAAGGTAATAAGACTATTTTTTTTTAATTATTTTGAAAACAAAAGGTAAAGAGAATAGTGCCTGGCTTTATTTATGCCGGTTTTAGGGACAGTGTCTTATTTTAACTTCGAAAATAATATTTTTTATTCGCAATTTTAAAATTAAAATTACCATTTAATTTTTTTAATAAGTCCATTCTTGTTTAAATAAATCAGTCTTTTAATGAGTCTTACTTGTTTAATTGTACTGCTTCTATACTAAGTTTAGTTTTCTAACTAAATAGTATGTTCGCAAGATTTCCTGCGGTCTTTGTATTTAAGGAAAACTACGATTTATAGGGTATTACAGAATGTGGGTAAAAAAATTAGGGCAGATGCTACAGAAAGTTTAAAGAAAAGCTAATTTAAACATATGCCCGCAAATTTTTTTCCTAAAATACTCAAAAACTAAAAATTTTTTGGAATACCTATTTTAGTAAAAAAATGTTAGACTAGATTGAAACCTTATTTAAATAAGTATTTATAGCTGTGGCTACATAATTGCTAATACAAACTTAGAAAAACCAATTTTTAAAGGAAAAAGTTTTCGCCACGCTTTTAAACTAAACAAGATACGAAAAAAATACAATTCCTAAAAGCTGTATTTTTATTTGCTTATTCTAAAAAAAGCTTAAAAATTTTACACACATTTAGACAGTCAGTGGCGTACCGTATTTTCTTAGAAATATTCTTTCATGTTTATATGAACTGTTTTTCATATTTTTAAAAGTAGATCTAGCCTTTTCTTTTTTTAACAACATTTTGTACCACCCCGTATACCTATTGCAAAGTGCATTTGTAAGTCCTAAGCGAAATCGTTCAAGGATTAATGTATTTCAAGGTAAAATAAAACACGGATCGATCCTTTCATGTTGCGGTTTTTATCATATCAGTATTTGGCGGATTACTTCAAGTTTTTAATGGATTTTCCCTGTATTCAGCCTTGCCTTGCTTCGATTACTGCCCCACTAGACGTTAGTTAAATATAAAAACTTGGATATGCAGCATTTAAAATTGTATTCAGGGTGTTTTGGAAATAAGTAATATTTTTAGATAATAATAATAATAATAATAAACGTCTTTTATTTATGTTTTCCTATTACTATTTACAAATAAACTTCATTTATAAGCTTTATGGTGCCAACACTGGGCGAAATTTAGCTATAGGTACAGGGTACCAGCTATTCTTACATTTAACCCAGTGCCAACACCACACATCTCAAAACAAATTAACCATAAAAACTAACTTTTAAACCGTGTAAAAATAAGTGTTACAAATAAAAATATCGTTAAAAATCACAAATACAAATTAAAACTTAAAACTAATTAAAAATATTTAAAACAAAAAGATAAATGGCGTTTACATCAGTCATGAACAAGAAATTGTTTAAACAACTTTTTAAAGGCTTCACTTTCACAGGATCTCATAGCGTCGGTAAAGTTATTATATGTTATGGCTGCTTGGTAGGAAAAACACCTCTCAGAAGTGGACGTGCTGTGCTTTGGAATGGACAACATATCACAAAATCTGGTGTTAAGAGCATGAGTCTCACTTCTGAAATGCAGCTTATCCCTCAGATAGGGAGGTTTTCCTGTGGTCATGATTTTCTTCACAAAACCGGCAAATTGTAACTTTCTCCTGCTGGCCATGTCCAACCATCCCAGCTCGGCTATTCTAGCTGACACATGATCAAACCTACGGAGACCAAAGACAAAGCGACAGCAACTATTTTGAACTTTTTGAATGCGTTTTTGGTTTTTAAATCCAGGAATGGGCCATAGACATAACCACAATAATTAAAAAGGACAACACAAGCGCCTCTGCCAAAAACACTCTGAGTTTTTTAGACAACAACCCACGATTACTATATAACAGTTTTAGGTTCATGAAAGCTTTTTGTAGCAAACTAGTAACGTGAGTGCTGAATGCCCAGATCTTTCTAAATCTAAGATGGTTAGAGATCCCTGAACTGAAGGCCTAGAAATTAGGTATTGCTTAATGTTTCTAAACTAAGAATGATATAGTTTTTGTTTGTTAGGGCAAATCAAATACTACGGTCAGAGAGCCAATGCAACAGGCTCTGGATGTAATACCTACTTGGACGGAAGAGGTTGGCTTGGAAATTAGTCCAAATAGATCCAGAATAGTACCATTTACAAGGAGAAGAAAACTGGACGTTCACAAAGAGAAGAAAATTAGAGAGTTTGGATCTTCAGGACACTGAACTACCAAAGATAGAGAAGATGAAGTATTTGCGGGATATTCTGAACTCAAAACCCACCTAATTAAGAGAGCGGAAACAACCTATTAAAAAAACGTGGAGACTAAAGCAACTAATGGTTCACTGGATATACAATACTATGGTGAAACCAGCCATAACATGCATCCATTGTCTGCTGGACTAAGACCAGGCAGCATACGGCTTTGCTATGGCTAAACAAGGTGCAAAGACTGACCTATTCTGGCATAGCAGGGTGCATAAAAAGCACACCAACAACGGTCCTGAAGACTCTATTTGACCTTATGCCACTATATGTAGTGACACATGGAAGGCAAGAATGGGGGTGAATAGACTGCAAATTAATCTGCATGAAACATGAAAATAAAAATATCATAACAAGCCTTATAATGGATATAAGAACAGAATATATGACCCCACAAATTGTACCCAGTAGACCCTTTCAGGTAAAAAAATCTTAAGGGAAGAACTGCGCAAACGAAAATTTAAGACCCTCTCTTTAGGGTTAAACCTGGTATATGGACGGGTCAAAAACCGAAAAAGGTTCAGGGGCAGGTGTTGTCAGTTAAAAATGAAAACACACGTTTGACTTTTTCACAGGGCAACCACGCCTTTTTAGTTCAAGCAGAACCCTTTGCCGTTTTACAGTGTGCTAGGATTAATAATAATCAAAGGCCCCGCAGAAATAGTATGAACAGTGAAGCAGCCCGTGTTGTATTACTCAGTCCTAAGGTTTCGTCTAGGCTGGTGCTAGAATGCCTCGAGAAACTGGCAGGACGCAACAACCTAAGGTTAATGTGGGTACACACGGCTCTGCGGAATCCGAGGCAATGAAAACTAAAGAAGGGGTCAGCCACTCATATACGTTGGGCCAGAACCAGTCTTTGGAATGCCAAAGAACACCTTTCAAAGTGCGGTACAAAACTGGGACCAACAAAGACTGCACAGGGATAGGCTTTTTCAACATATGCATGGGAAAATATACATTAGAAGACCATGCGCTAAAACAGCCAAAGACCTACTCCAAATGTGTAAGAATCAGCTAGAAACAATTACAGGTTTTCTCACTGGCCGTGCTGCAGTAAAAGAACATCTGAGCCAAATGAGGTTATAAAACGGAGATCTGAACTGCAGGTTATGTCAGGCAAAGACCAAAACAGTAGTCCATGTTCTAATGGTAAGGCACTGGATCATAAAGGACAGACAATCTTTGGGGATTTTAGAGTATCTCCGAAAGCATCAAGTTTATGTGTAAAACATATTTATAATTTACCGCATTTTTATTACCTTCCTAACATAATTATGATAAGAAAATAATTAAATTTATTTATTTGTTCTGGACATATCCGCGATTTTTAAAATATGTAAACAAATCTAGAACGGTGACTTTATGGAAGTAAAGAGATGTGGGCAATGTTAAAGAATAAGAGAACTGATCTATATTTATCTAGCCTTCCTTAAACGGTTACAGACGTATTAGGCTTAATCCAAATTTAAGGGTCCTTTATTTGGGACGTTTAAGCCATCTCAGGAAGAATTTTTGTGACTTGAACAAATTTGATTTTAAAATAGTTGCTTTACGTACATAAAGAGAAAAAGATATTCTTTTATTTAATCTTAGTTTTCGTATTTTAACCAATTTGTATAATAGCTGTGGTTTTCATAATTACTTATGTGCTTATAGGTAAACTCTTTTTTCTTCTTCCCATGCCATATTTTACGAAGAGCGTACGAGCTCTCTTGCACATATTTAGAGTGCGTACCAACTGTACCTTACAGATTGCGGGACTACTAGCCTAAAGTAACTTTTTTACTTTGACAATCCACGAAGGCTGAAAGCCTAAATACTAACGTACCGTGGGTGTCTTAAGCAGAGTAAGAGGAAGTTTGTTAACACGGGACTTAAAAACTTGAAGATTTGGGAAGGAAGGAAAGACCTCCGCTGGCAGTAGATTCCACAGTCTAGAAACTCTAGGGATAAAAGAACGAACGAAATGGGAAGTTCGGGGCCTGTCCAATTGAACTGTATAGGGATGCATACGCGCGGCACCACGAGTTTCTCTGTTGGAAGCTGCAAGAGGAGGGACTATACTGGATAATTCGTCGGAGCAGAAGCCGTAAAAGTATCTATAGAAGAGCGATAGATCTCCCACAGCTCGACGATGGGCAAGAGAAGGAAGTCTTTGAGTAAGTAAAGGATTATTAATAAGACGAACAGCCCTTCTTTGAATGGCATCAAGAATGCTTAGGGTTGTAGGGGATGCCATTCCCCAGACATGAGAACAATATTCCAGAGAGGGTCGAATTTGGGACACATACAAAGTGTATAAATTGGAAGGAGAAAAATACTTTTGGCTCGGAAAAGAAGTCCAAGCTTTTTGAAGCCGCGGTGGCTATAGATACAATGTGTTTATGCCAGTTAAGGTTATTCTCAAATGTGACGCCCACAAGGTTAAATGTGTCCCCGCTCTGCAAAACCTGGCCACTCATAAGCAAAGGATGAGTATTTGATGATTTTTTTCGCGACAAGGAACATGATTGTGTTTTGGATGCACTTGTGAATGAAACACAACCGTGAGGCGGTATACTGGGCAGTAATACTACAATGTATACTATCGCCTTCTGTTGACGAGCGATAAAACAGTCAAATATTCATTTGACTTTTTATCGCGTCGCGGAAATCGAACCCGGCTCTCGACGGTAAGAGGCTGGTACCAAAGACAATTGTAGTTTACCAGGAAGAGCCAATTGTTGCATTTCGAACCAAATTTTCGAACACCCTGTGGAATAACCTAAAGTTACAATTTTACCAGTGTACTGAATTTTAAAGCTTATCTTTCTTTATCATTTCTTTTTTAAATTTAAGTGTATCAACATATTTTTATTCTAAAGGAAAACACACATTTTTTAAAATAAAATGAACCTTCGTGTGTAGTTGAACTTTTACACATTTCTTTAAATTTTAATTTTTATAATAAAAATAAATACAAAAGTTAATTGTTAGGTTAATTTTGTAGTTTTCAAATCAGTTATCATATTATTATTATCTCCTTAAAATGTACAGGGTACGACAAAATGTGTGATTTACAAAAAACACCCTGTATATTATATACCTAGTAAAAATATCTTTAAAAACCCTTAAAAAGACCACATTTAATATACTTATCTTCATTGGTTTCAGAAATATGACCCTCCAAATATCTTAAGTTTCCCCAATATGTTTGCAATATAACGTATGTATTTTATGACCTTTATAATAATTAAATTTTATTGTTTTCTTTAAAAATATGTATTTCCTTTTAAAATAAAGATACCAATATAAATTTAAAAAGTGATAAGAAGAGATAGGGCTTAAAAAATCTTGTACACTGGTAAAAAATTGTGACTTTCAATTATTTGACAGTGTGTTCAAAATTTGGATTAAAATGCAACATTTGGACCTCCCCTGTATAACAGCTAACCCTATTAAACTTTTAGAAATCTTCATAATAAATATTAATCCAGATAAAATAAGCTACAACTGGACCAAAATTTAATTGATGGGTCAAAAAACCAAAAATGTATTTAAGATGAATTTAAACAAAATTCAGTATGTCCGTTTTTTTGTCCAGAAGTATACTAAAAAATTACAGGTATGTCAGTAAAACTCCTGTATTCACTTTATGTACCGATTAGCCATGACAATTTTCTGGTAAATTCAAGAATAATGTAATTAAATCTTTCACTTGTCTGACGTTTATTTGATATAAGCATACGTACCTAGATGTCGTAACTCTACCGAAGTTTGTGAGTCGGCATCAAGTTCGGTGTTCCTGAATGCGCCTCAAAATTCCCAAAAGTGCAACAGGGAAATTGGGTTAATGCAAAATGTCCCCGCAAGCGGATCCGTTCGCCTGGGAATGATCTATCGTTTTACATGCGGAGCTTGCCAGTTGAAGCATGTTAAGTATGTAAGATAGGCAATATTTTACGTATCAGAAATTAAAAAGGCATTGTTATTTGAAGTGGACGAAAAATCATGTTTTTGTCAGATATTCTGTATTTAGTAAATTAAAAGGTCTTTAAATTAAATTAGGCAATGTCAACAACTTGTGGTATAAAGAGTAAAGAAAATTGTAAACTGGGTTTCTTTAAACACCAATTCAACTCTCTCAGGGGTGGCAGTTTCTTTAAACTAACAACTTCTACTTTCGATGTGGCTTGTCTACAGGGTGGTTCTATATTTTAGTATAATTTGTTATTTAGAGTAGGAACTTTCTAAGCTAAATTTGTTACAGAAAAACAACTATTTAAACAATTAAATTTTATTTTAAGCAAAAAAATAAAATTAATGGTGAATTTAACCAAAATAAAGGTTTAAAAAAGGTAAAAGTCTTTGAAATCTTATATCTAAATTACCTTACAGTTTTTCAGAAAATGTGTCCAATTTGCACTGCACTTTTCACTAAGTCACTATAAAAATTATTGCACAATATATTTTTTGAAAGTCTCAAGGCATTTTTGTCTGTGTTGTGGTTTAATGTTTTAATGTTCGGGAACAAAAGTTAAAATAATAAAAACTAGGTAAGGAAACCCTAACGTTTCCTGAAAATGCCTTTACTAAGACAGTAGGCGCTGTTTGCACAAACAGCTGGGGACATCTAGAAAGAAACTTTTCTTTGAATAAGAACTTAATTAAAAGAACTCTAAAGCTCTTGTTGTAATAGTTGTTCTTTTGACAGGTCTATTAATTAGTGTTTGTAACCTTATGTTACTTGAAGGAGCCCCAATACACTTTTGGGGGTAAAACTTTAGGAGAAAACTTTACGTTCTCGTAAATTTAACCAGACAAAAGTAACCTTTTGTTACACGAGTGAAGTCTTAATCTACACTTTGGGGGTGAAAAGAACCCTGGCGTTCTTTTTCACTTACTTAAGTCGATCTCCGGGTAGACACTCTTGGGGAAAATATAACGGTGATGACGTTAGAGGTCTCTGAATAGACACTCTTCAGGGAAAATATAACATGGTGACGTTAGAGGTCTCCAAATAGACACTCTTGGGGGAAAATATAACGTGGTAACGTTAGAGGTCTCCGAGTAGACACTGAATTTGGAAATACGAGTTTTGGGGAGAGAAACTAAATGAGAGGTGAGCCAAAGAAAAAGGAAGTGCTAAACCAATAAAAATACAGAAACAAATTAAAAGAAATATGGCTTCCATAATTTATAAATCCTATTGGTCAACTAAAAGAACTAGTATCTAGGATGAAATTATTAAACGTTATTCTCGGAATTGGTCAAAGCCCCGACAAAGCATGCCGATATCGCTGTGGCGCAAGCCGCCAAAAGCGCAACCGCGTTTGTGTTAAAGCGGGAGAAGCGCGGCGGATATCTTCAAATGATCTATCTATCTATCTATCTATGTAACGGAATCTTTGAGCCTAATTTTAACCAACTTCCAGCTATTCGATTTCTTTGAAACTTTGCACACGTGTCAGGACCGATGAAGATGCAATAATTTAAAAACAGTATCCCGTTATCTTTTTTGAATCGCCAGGAAAAAAAAATTCCATTATATTATAAAAACAACACCTAGGATGCCATCTGTTGGCAACATTTCAAACTTTGCTATTAAATGAAGAAGAAATTTTTTAGTTTTTACACAATTTGGTTAGTTGCACCATGGGTGTTCAATTTTTATGAACAATAAAAATATAGGGTTAGTTGCACCATGAGTTCAAGGATTCCATAATAAAAATTACATTATGTGTAATGTATACATAATACATAATGTGCAATTAATAAAATTAACATTCTTTTTGGATCGCCAGGAAAAAAAAATTTTCCTTTTATATTATAAAAATATAAAAAACAACACCTAGGTTGCCACCTGTTGGCAACATTTCAAACTTGCTATTAAATGAAGAAGAAATTTTTAGTGGGTTGCAATATATTGGCAACGGTCAAACATTGCCTGGATTGCCATCTGTTGGCAAAATTTCAAACTTTGCTACTTAATGAAGAAGAAATTTTTAGTGAGTTGCAATCTGTTGGAAAAATTTTAAAATTTGCCACTCTTGTTCATTAAAAAAATTTTTCGCCATTTTGTCAAGAGTAGCAGAAACTAAAAAATGAAAAATAATTAATAGTTTAAAAGCTAAAAACTGCACGCTTTGTATATGCAACCGACTAAAATGAGAAAATAATTTTTCATTAAAAAAATATTGTCATTTCATAGTAAAAAGCGTGGAGTGATAAAGATATTAAATGTTATAATTATTATATTTTCAAATATCTATGATGGAAAAGTTATGAAAAAATAGTAAAATGCACCCCACGCTTTTTACTATGAAATGACAATATTTTTTTAATGAAAAATTATTTTCTAATTTTAGCACATTTAAAAAAGACATCCTGTTTTGCTATGGAATTCACAAGAAACGCACTCCCCAGACCGGTTTTGCCTGCCTCACAGGACTTATCGGGCTGTATCAGGCTCATGGTGTATAATACAAAAAAAGGGTCCTATTATATGACCACTATCGCTGCTCTATGATAAGATATAAATCTCAACGTCGATGCAGCGCCGAAATTATATTCAGTTGAATCTGCATCGAGTTTTTACTGGAGTCGGCAGAGTATATACAGGATTATTTTTGGGTTCCTTTTACACAGTATAAAATTCCAGAAAATAGAAACATTTTTTAAATAAATTTATGCTCGAAAATGCTTCGCTTCCAAAATACAGGTGTTAAAGTTTTAGGAACAAAATGCCTTCTTTATTATTACTTTTCTACCACTCCAGATAGGTCCACAAAATTTGGTACGCTTTTTTAACCATAACTTTACATTTTTGCTGTAAAAGTTTTTTTTTAATTTACCAGTGGCATTCGAATAAGATTTGTATTAAAATTTTATTATTTATATTATTTTTTAGTAGGACGAACGGTTTTCGATTAAAAAAGCCATTTTGATGTTTGGCAAAATCGCTATACTTTAATATGCTGTTTTGTATATAAAATTGCTTTTTGTTAAATTTGAATTGAAAAAGGGTCAAAAGCTCACATTACTACAATTTAAACCTGATAAAAATAATAATTAGTAATAATTTTTAATAAAAGTCAATAACGAACTTAACATACAAAACCCCATATCAGATTTTAGCGATTTTGCCATGCATTAACATTGACTTTTATTTTTTTTAAATGAAAAGTCTTTTGTGGTACTAAAAAATAACAAAAGACCAAATAAACTTCACAGTAAACAATTATTTTAAAATTAATATTGTTTTGAAAAAAAAAAGCAGTGGTGTACTATTTTTCTTCTTAAAAAATCAATACAAATCTTGTTCGAGCGCCAGTAATAAAATTTATAAGAAAACTTCTTTAGCAATAAATATTATGTAATGGTTAAAAAAGTTCACCAAATTTTGTGGACAAATCTGGAGTTGTGGGAAGTATTTTTTTGACATTCTGCCTTTGGAAAACGAAGCATTTTCGAACATTATTTCAAGTTCGGTGTTCGTGAATGCGCCGAAAAATCCTCAAAAGTGCAACAGGGCAATTGAGTTAATGCAAGAATGTCCCCGCAAAGCGGATCCGTTCGCCTGGGAATAATCTATCGTTTTACATGCGGAGCTTGCCAGTTAAAGCATGTTAAGTAGGTTTGTAAGATAGGCCATACTTTACGAATTAGGAATTAAAAGGCATTGTTTTTTAGAGTAGACGAAAATCGTCTTTTTGCCCGATATTTAGCAAAATATTATACAGGGTGTCTCTAAAAGTACACAAGGTACAAAATTCTACCATAGACTCTTTGGGCCAAAATCATAGATAATCAACATTGAAATCCGCAGTGGCTAGAAGAGATTATCGATTTTTATTTACGATTTACGACCTTGTGCAGTAAACAAATCGGGGGTCGACGAACATGCGTACTTAAAACCATTGCAGAATGCAATTTCGGCACACCGTGCTATCCGTACACTGTCTTTAGCTACCGTACTCGAACAGGTAACACAGACTAGGCGTTGATAAATTCTTTCTTCGATAATGCGGATAGTCTGGTTACGCCTGCGCGACAACCACCACACGGGATGACTTGTACCCAAGCGTACAAGCACGTCACTTGTGCGCCCATGGAGAGTAACTTTAATTCGCGCAGGTAATATCATTGGTAATCCATCCAGATCGGTAGCCAAATACTACAAATTAATGCAATTTTACCTTAGTCAAAAAGTTAATCGTTTGCGAAGATACAGGAAGTCAACGTTATTATTTTATTTTAGATATTTTTAAATATTAAATTATAATTGTTTTCTTTAGAAATAAGAAAAAAGTTATACTGTACTTGCCTAATAATGGTGTCTGGAAGATATTAATTCGTTTTTTTTTATGTTTTTTTTTTGGTTTAGGTTTAGAGGGGTGTCTTCACAGTGAAACCACTAGGCATTATAAAGGCAAATTATTTATTATACTAAGGTTACAAGGGCTTAATAATTATTTGTTATGGTATTCCAAGAAACATTTTTTCTTATCCGTCAGACATAGCGCGTCGTCACATCTGAAACAAATTATTCCAGTAAGTTTTAAAATATTTATATTTGATAAAAATTACCTTGTACAAAGCCACCTCGATTTGTGGGGTTCTGATTTGCTGCTAAAAGAAGCACTTCTTCTTGGTTATTCAGAATGAATAGGCATATGTGAATATGAATCGTATCGAATTTCATTTGGAACAATACGCTTAAAATGACTTACTGATCCACTTGATGGACGGCCCTTTTTTACAGCTGAGTCCTCTGACCCAATCAAACCCATAGCCACAGAACAAACAGCTCCAAGTTTTTTTATTTGCATTGCCACCAGCTTTTTGTAAAGCGTAGAGATTACTTTGAAATACTATATGGTTACAAAGGCTTTCTGGAAACATTTGAAGAAACATATCGGTAGGAGTTTCTACATCAAGGCCAATTTTTGGTCCAGTTAATTCATTAAATATTTTCATATTTTTTAAGCCATTTGTTGTAAATTTAGACCAAATGGTTTTTTTTGCAAATTCTCGTGCTTGAATAACTGAGCGGGAGCTCATCATCGCTATCCCAGATTAAATAATTGATATTATTGACCTCCGTCACAGAAATATCGTGATCAAAAATAATGGGCATTGATTCTATGTCAAACATGTCAAAATTTGCATCACTATTAGAATTTGTCATATGTTCATCTTCCCCAATATCGTCGTCACTTACATCCCCCAGCTCGCTATTATCATCCACTGGAACGTCTTCATTAAAATCGAACAAGTCATCCGCTTTTATATTTTTTATTTGCAAAAATATATTTTTGGACTACCACCTATAAATAACAAAAACAGATTCTATGAGTCCTAGTGTCCCCATGGTGAGCCCACCAGATATTTTCAATCAAAAATCATATTTATTTGTAGAACTAATGATTATTAATATAACAAATCTATAAAACAATATACTTGATAAATATTAAAACCAAAACTTACCCGCCATCTTCCTAATATATTGTTCTAATGCATAAAATCAATCACACTTTATCACTTAGCAACAACATCCCTAAATAACTAAAATTATAAATTTAAAATGGCGCATGAACACATCGGCGAAGATTGCTTAGGGTGGGGCGATATCTTACGCCTACGTCATTACAGGTGTATTCGCCGCGAAGTCACCAGGCACTTAAAAATATATTTATTTTTAAGTGTCCTCACTGTGTGACCACTGCTCTTATCATGCGGGTGTATCAAATAATCAAAGACAAACTTTGGTAGTTACAATTTATTTTAACTTGTTTATTAACACCTTTTAAATGTATCGCGTAAGATAAATAAAACAGATATATGCAGGTTTTAAAAACAAAAAAGGGATACAATTATAAATATAAGTGGCTCCATAACAATCAAAATAAAAGGATTTTGATTAATGGATGACATTTAATGTCAGTTTAATAGTTTAAACTTAAAATTATAAATATACAAAGATTTCTGGACATTTATTTATCTGCAAGCGAAAAAATAGTTTTAAGTCCTAACATTTATTTCAAGAACAAAAAAGAAACAATAGAATGTCCCAAAAATATAGAAAAAAAGTAGCCAGAGCTCTTTAAGTTGGTTTAAGAATGGTGCGAAAGGTTATACATGACAAAAAAACGAGATCTTATTTGAAAACAAAAAGAAAAAAATGCACATGGAAGAAGCGAAAGACTAGTGATTTAAGGGAATTTCTGAAAATGAAAATTAGGACACTACTTTTAAATTACATAGACTAAAATATAAAACAGTGGTTTTAAAGGTTGCTTTAAATAAACGATGTATGTTAAAAATTTGGTAAAGATATTTTTAGGGATGACTCGGAAGATGATGTAGAGTTTTTTGATCTTATTAGTGATAGTGAAGGATAGTTAAGCAAAGGATATTAGTATAGCATTTGATTTATTATGTAGAAATTTTTTATGTTTAATCTTTTACTATTTTATGTGAAAGCTTTTTCGTAGCTTTATTTACATGCCAATTTTCTATTAGGTTTTTAAATCATTACCCCTTTCTTCATTTTTATACATCCACTGAAATCCACGATATTTGGCTTTTTCGTTAACAATTTCATTTACAAGGTTAATATTTTTTATATAATAATTTTAAATAATTCAGCTATTTCTTTTGACACATTTTTTTTCGTTTATAAAATAATTATTGTTTTAATACAACAACGTTTTTTTATTTGTTAAGTATTAGGCTATACTATGGTGGCTATACTTAAAAAAAAATAGAAAATACAATAGACTTTTTTTGATTATCTTGTCTGTGTTTAAATTAATGATTTAAAAATAATAACTTAAGATTTTGGTATATAAATATTTTTTGGTCGAAAAAAATATTGTACTGACTCGATGCCAAAATGATTTTCACACTCGTGGTATTGTCAAACTCGGCTATCGTCTCGTGCGACAACATTTCCACTCGTGTGAAATATATGACTTTCGACACTTGTTATGTAATATACTATTACTTTCCGATAATAAAAATTTTATAACCTTTTTAAAACGAGTTTACCACGAATGTTCATACCGCTGTATATGGAAACGGAGCATTAACCCGGCCTGTCAATGTCAAATGTTCTAGGTGCTAACCGGGTAAACGCCTCACTTTTTCTCGGACAAGTTTACCACAATGTTCCACATGCAATTTTTAAACATTGTACCAAAAATTGTAAGTGTGACAGTCACGAAACCATAAAGGCCCATTGGGTTTCGGACTGGGTGGGTTTTTGGCAAAACGTTAATAAATTGCATGCCAGACATTGTGGTAAACTTGTTCAACAAAAAGTGTTTTCATGGTCCGACACCCGAAGCATTTGACGTTGTTAGGCTGGGTTAACACGCCGCGTCCATACAGGGTGTAATTTAATTAATTGATAGCTAAAAATGCAGTACAATTCCTTAGCTTATTTTAAGAAGAAAAGTTTATATAAACATATGTCCTAAACCGCTTAAGTTTTAAGATACAGAGTGTTAAAATTTCAAAAAAAAAAAAAAATTGAATACCCCAACTATTCTTTACCCAATTTTGTTTTAATTTGGCAATATTATTAATGACATTAAGAAGGTAATTTATAACTAAGTTAATTACATTTGGTAAGTCCAGTGGCGTCTCGGAGAGGCAACTGGGAAGGAATATTTTTAACAAAAAAATGGTACGCCACTGACTTTGTAAACGTATATAACATTTTTGTAATTTTTGTCGATTAAGCAAATAAAAATGTCACTTATTTTTTTTTGTATCTTTTTAAGTTTTTTTCTTAAAAGTTTAGACGTTAATAAATGTTTTATGTGAACTTTTCTTTCTAAAATAAACCAAGAAATCATACCCTGTATTTTTAGCCATTTATTAAATTACACTCTTGTATATGGCGGCATGAATATTCATGGTAGACCCGTCAAAAGGAACCCCAAAAAAGGTTTTATTAGTGTTATTACCATGAAGTGAATTTCATTAGTGACCTCAGGGCCTATTAGCCACAAAATATTGTATAATTATTAGCGGCCATGTACAGGGTTATTGGTTATATTTTCACCGCCCATCTAGCTCTTTATTGTAAACTTTAGGGAAAAATATTAAATACAAATATTGTAGCTGGTTAGATGTAGTTTATTTTAAAATTGGCATTTTATATACCAAGTGTCCCATAACTAAGTAATGAAGCAAACATACACTTTTTAAATAGAACACGCTATATATTATTCGAGTTTTGAATTCCTAAAAAATTTTAGACATGTTTTTATATACCATATCCTATACCTAACTTCAACTGTTCTTGAAATATTTTGATTTGAACATAAAAATATTAGTCTAAGCTGAAAAGCAATAATTAACATAGATGTTCATTTCCATGCCATTTGTGGATTCTGTCTTCTAATTGCCAAAATAAAGTTTATTCAAAAATGGGTTTTACAGAACAAGAAAAAAAACAAATATACGAAGTTTTTATAAAATGTGATTACAACAGGAGAAGATCAAGAAGAGAATATCTAAGACTGTATCCTAATAGTCGCCTTCCAAATGAGCATTCATTTAAATATATATATGATAGTGTCAATCGCAACATTTCGTTTAGCCGGAAGAAACGAACACATGCGCTAAATGAAGACGATAATACAGAACTTAACGTTTTGTTATATTTTCAAGGTAAGATATTAGAATTGATAATAATATTAGTAATAGTGATGAACTGGGTTAATTATCTTTTCTAGAACACCCCGAAAGTTCGATTCCTAAAGCCAGTGAACATTTAGAATTGTCATATTGGAAAGTTCAGTCGACTTTGAGAAAGTATAAACTTCGTCCATATAAATTTACTAAAGTGCAATTTTTATCTGAAAATAACAAGCAAGCTAGAGCACAATTTTGCCAAGAAATTCTTCAAAGGCTTAATGAAAATCCGCGTTTATTTGAAAACATTTTATGGTCGGATGAATGTTCTTTTTCTACAGCTGGTATTTTTAACAGGAAAAATACACATTTCTGGTCAAGCATGAATCCACACTTAACAAAATCAATTCAATTTTCTGGACGTCGTTCTGTTAACGTTTGGTGCGGCATACTGTGGGGAAAAATAGTTGGCCCATTTTTTATCCAAAATTCTTTAACTGGTCGTAGCTATCAAGAATTATTAGAAAATATACTAGGACAACTTCCACAAATATTTCCTAACAAAAATTTGGATGAAATCATATGGCAGCAAGATGGAGCGCCGCCACACAATGTTGCCGCTGTTCAAAATTTACTAAATACTCAATTTCCAGAGTGGATCGGACGGTTTGGAACTATCAGATGGCCACCCTGTAGTCCTGACTTAACGCCCTTAGATACCTTCCTGTGGGGTGCTCTAAAGGACAAAGTAAATTCGTTCAATAATTTAGACATAAATTATATAGAAAACCTTATTAGACAAGAAATAATTAATATTAACAATTACGGTCAAGCCACAATTCATGGTGCTTTAGAGAAATTGAAGTGGGGCTACAGACGCTGTCTTGAAGAAAATGGAGGCCATTATGAGCATTTGCATCGTTAATATTAAAAATTAAATTAACATGAGTTTCAGTTTCCTTTCAAAATTCATGGCTTGCTAAGCAAAAAAACGATCGGTTGTTATTGGTGTCGATAAATGAAGCTTAGACTAATATTTTTATGTTCAAATCAAAATATTTCAAGAACAGTTGAAGTTAGGTATAGGATATGGTATATAAAACATGTCTAGAATTTTTTCAGGAATTCAAAACTCGAATAATATATAGGGTGTTCCATTTAAAAAAGTGTATGTTTGCTTCATTACTTAGTTATGGGACACCCGGTATATAAAATAAATGCCAATTTTAAAATAAACTACATCTAACTAGCTACAATATTTGTATTTAATATTTTTCCCTAAAGTTTACAATAAAAGAGCTAGATGGGCGGTGAAAATATAACCAATAACCCTGTACTATTTAGTCTGGGACGTATGGGCGCCAATGCATCACAAAAATTATTCTCATGGACTTTTTTGCTTAATTATGTTCAGAATAAAATGCTGATTACGACGATACATGATGCCAGCTTGTATTTTGGTCAAAAAATGTTCAAACCGCAATTGTTTAAACAATTATAAATGGTAATTTATGTAAAAAGTGCTTAACGTGATATTTTTTGTACGAATGGGAAGTTTGACAGCACGAGCCATTAGGCGAGTGCGGCAATCCTATGAGTAAAAAAAAGACATTTTATGCATGTGTTACATGCAACATTTTTCCACGACCGTAAACAAAATTCCGCAAAATATCATTTTATAGTACATGTTTTATTTATTTAAACTAAATAATTTAAATTATTGCAGCACAGCCATTATATCGCAACAAACACTCATAGCCTTCTTATTTTTTAAGAGACAAGCATTGTCTTTAACAATCAAAAGTTTTGATCGTTGAATGTTGCTGATAATTTTTTGTCGCTCTTTATAAATTTTAATATTTTAAGCTGATGATGGTGGCCAAAAAGCTCAACACTTAAAGCGAAAAAAAACTGAAAGTAGCGGAAAACCAATCCAAAGTATTTTAATATGGTATTTTAATATTACAATTATTTTATTGAAAATCTTGTAAAGGATTCAGGTTTTTTTAAAATTTTACTTATCATTATCAATCAATTAAAACTAAAAAAATATAATTATTGTAATTTAACCCTAAGTTTAATGAACGTAAGATATCTTTGAGATTTTCTATCACTTATACTTTTGGACATACTGTAAGTATATGTTGATAAATCCTCGTCTTCGACTCGGATTTTTTAAACCACTTTCACTCATGCCATCTGTTAAAACACAAATTAGGTACTTAGAAAATCGTTTGGATTCCTAAGGACTTAAAATTTTTTCAAATTTTTCCGGAAAAAATTAAAGCACTATAGGGATATTACCCCCGATAACTATAAATTTTTCGAAAAAAGTGTAAAAAGTCGTTTTCGGTTGGAAAATAGTAAAATAATTATATACAATTTTATTTAATACAAAAATTGTCTACTTAATTGTTGACCAAAATACTAGCTGGTATCATGTATCACCGTAATCAACATTTTATTGTGAACATAATTCCGCCGAAAATTCCATAAAAATAATTTTTTATACATTGAGGCCCATGACCTCCCAGGCTAATTAATCATTTTAAAATATTGATTCTATAAAACCTTTGAAAAAACTCATTTATTAAGGACTCGCCTAAAAATAGCTTAATACATTTTTTAAATTAAAAAATGCATTTTAAAATGATAAAGGGCTTTGTGAGGAATTAATATGAAAGTTTTAAAATTGATCAAAACAAGACATGTTAACCCTGGCTAAAAATAACTTTTGTAGTAATTTCAATTAAAAATGTCAAATTGTAATTTTTTATGGTATATTCCTAGTTTATACTGAGAATATTTTATTATTTAATTTCGATATCTTATTATTATATTGATATAATCCTTACTGAATTCCAAATGACTCCTGAAGGGGAGTTACCTGATCGACCTATTTTTTATTTTACATGGGCTTAGTTTTGTAATTAAAAAATAAATAAAAAGTACCGAAAAACTATCAAAAGGAAAACATAATAAATACATAATAAAACAGTCAGAGCAAAAAAACATGTTTAAATAGTTTTTAGTTTTTCTAATAAAATAATAATAACCAAGGGGATTATTACGAAACACATTACTAATTCCACAAAGAATTATAATATTACACATTTAAAATTTTAGTGTTATTCCGGAATTATTTTAAAAACACTTTAAAAGACGTTAATAATTAATACACCTAAAACTAACATTTTTATTAAGATACATTGTAGCTCTTTGATATCTTAGAAATATTAACATATTATGTATTAAATTCTTCCGTTTTAACTATTTTTTTTTATAAAAAAACTTATTTTACACATCTACAGTTTTGTCTTAAATTATTATTTATGTCCTTTTTGTTTTAAACTTTAATTATATTATTTTAATAATAATCCTTAACAGAGTTTAAATTCCTGTACGTTAAGGCCTGTCAATGATTAAAAATAACAAATAAGTAAATTATCTGGTTGAGACAACTACTATGATTGGTTGGTATAAAATAATAAAGTTTCCAAATAAATGGATGACCCCGAGTCAGGATTAAATAAATAAAAATAAATAAAATAATTTATTTCTAATTCGACTTTCAACAAAAGTTTTGGATATTTTTAATATAATAAAAAGTAAGACAGGAAAAAACTTTAATCCACTCATTTAAACACTCATTCTTGTCAAATAAAGTCGATATTCAAAAGTGACAACACCTCGCCAAGAAACTTCAAAACAACGAGCCATAGTACCGGTAGGTTAAGATTGTAAAAGTGCGCTATCATAGTTGTATAAGACTAATGTTCTGATAGTGTTTTGTTGTCAAAACAAACCATAATGAAAACTGGGTATACATAAGCTACTAAATTTAAAAACAGGTATTTAAATAAATCAAAATGTGAAACTTTTAACCGAGTTACACTCTTTGATGGCACAGAGAACAGAGCTTAGGTCTCGTTAGCAAGAAGCTGCAGGTTTGATCCACAACCGTCATAAAAGAACTAGAATATCTACTCCGTATTCAAGTGTGTAAAATTAAACGGCGGATCGTGCGTGGATAATTTACTAGTAACTTTTTTTTACTAGCAACTGCTACTGTTGGTAACATTGTGACGCTAATATATTTTTCAATATGGCCGACTCTGTAAATTGGTCATTTTTGGCCGGTTACAGGAGTCAAAGTATGTTATCAACAGAATTAAGTGACTGTTTCCAATATCGCGAAATAAAAATCACCAAAAATTAACAATACATAAACTGCCATTTTTGTGTCTTGGCACTACCGCGTTGTCTAAAAGAGGAGCGGCTACAGACCGCAATGAAATGCTCGACTTGGCAAAGTTGCGATCTGAAGTGAGGTTAATTTGTTTTATTTGTTTTGTTTCGGTTCTTAAATCCAATTTGTTCAGAAAGGGTAAGAACTTTTCCTTTAGTGTTTTTAAGTAAAAGATACCGGTTTTTTGCTTTAAATATGAAAAATATTTTCGATCCAATTAAAATTACGATTACCGTAATTTTTTATTTTGGGTTTTTATCTTCCCCTATGCATGTTGGCTTGTAAGTTTCTTTTCCTGCTTACCAATAAAAGGTTGATTATATCTAGGTACTAAGACAAAGGTATTGGTTTAATTTTTCTTTTACCACATCTCTAAATTTAAGTATATATTTATATCATTAACTCTTTGTTAAAAAAATATATGTTCTGTAGCCATATGTCAATAAAAATTAACATTAAACATTTTACCCTGTTCAAAAATTATTCTTATTTTTTTAAATCCTGGGCTAGCCAATTAAGGCTTAAGCCTTAGTGTTTACAAACTGTAAAAAGTAAAAGACATTGGCAAAACTAGCACTGGACCTCAGAACTTGTGAAAAAAAAAATATTTGTACAAAGTAGCTTACACAGTCAGCACACTCTAGGGATGAAGAAACCTAAGAAATGTGGGAAGTTCGGATCCTCTAAAATTGGACTATAAAAGAACGCATAAAAGTGACAGTATGTGTTACTCTGTTTGCAAATATATTTGGCTAACATACCTATACATCATCGTTATCACTAATAGGGTAAAAGCTCTTTGATAAAGTAAATATTGGTAGCCAAGGTAGCATAATTTGAAATACATAAGAGTAGTTACAAAGGGCTAGTCTCAAAATTAACGCATAATAGGTTAAATCACTTTGTTTTACATAACCTGCTGGTCTATATGTAAATCGAGAACAATATGACTAACTCTTTTTATGACAGCCAACATGTTTGTATTTTTGAAATATTAAAGATTTATCTTTGTCAAAAATGATAACGTCTTATAGATTTATTATTGCTTTTAATAGTATGCGCATCCTGTATATATTTACAACTTCAAATTTATCAGAATTTAATACAACTTTGTTTCTAAACTTTTAACATTATCAATGAGTTTTTGTTATAAATAGGGCGTACGGTATGGTATTTATCAAGCACCGACAAATATTTATCAGACTAATAGCCTACCTAAAATGCAGGCTGCCAGTCTGATAAATATTTGTCAAAGCTTGGTGAATACAGCCGTTAGAGTATCATCAAAAATTTAAAAAATTTTAGTATGTAAAAAAAATTAAACCACCCGCCAAAAATTCTTAACGTAAAGACTTGACAACGTCGCGGCTTCAATTGCGGTCTGCATCCGCTCCTTTTAAAAGGTACTGTAAAAAGCAAAAGTAGCGTGTTTTAGCGCTTTGGCAACGTTGACGAAACAGGGCAAAAGATAGGTTAAA